>JAYEPQ010000007.1:18481572-18509072 GCA_036321105.1 Dracaena cambodiana
GTGATACTTTTTCATCAAATTTTCAAAGACATTCTTTTATAAATAAGAATCCCATCACTTATTATGATTTTTGGAACTCCAAATCTAGACAATATATGTTCCTTTAGAAATTTGATAATGGTTCACTGGTCACTATTTCTACATACTACAGCTTCTACCCATTTAGAGATATAGTTGACCACGACGAGCATATAAACATATCCGTTAGAAATAGTAAATGGTCCCTTGAAGTTAATGCCCCAACAATTGAATGTCTCAATTGTAAATATGAGTGTTAAAGGCATATCACTCTTTCACGTTAACTTCTTTCTCCGTTGTTGTATAATTTGTTTGAGCATCGTGAGAGTCTTGCTAGCGTAGTAAACCATAAAGGGTTTTTTATCTCTTCGTTGTCCTAGTACTGCTCCAATTGCATAGTCACTTGCATTGTATATGATCTCGAATGGAAGTGACCAACCCGGAGGTTGCATTATTTGTGCTGTGATGAGCATCTCCTTAAGGGTTTTGAAGCTGTGTGGCATAATTGCGTCCATTCAAACTGCACATCTTGCGCAATTAGGTGAGAAAAAGGTCTAGCAATAGTATTAAAATCTTTTATAAACTTTCTATAAAAACCTGCATGTTCTAAGAACAAACGTATGTCCTTCACCATTTTAGGTATTGATATTTTGGAAATAAACTCAACCTTAGTCTTATCTACTTTCATCCCTTTAGATAAAACTATATGGCCTAACACAATACCTTTTGTAAGCATAAAATTACATTTTCTTCAATTTTAGGAGTAAATTTTTCTAATTGCAAGATTTAATATTATTTCTAAATATGGAGAAATCGTCCATAAGTACCTCTAGATAATCTTTAACCATGTTGCTAAAATTACTTACCATAAACCTTTCAAATGTTGCAGGTACATTGCATAACCCAAATAATATTCTTCTAAATGCAAAAGTACCAAAGAGTAAGTAAAAGTTATCTTTTCCTAATCCTCTAAGGCAATTTCAATTTGATAATAGTGAGAATAACCATCAAGAAAACACCAAAATTCCAGCTCAACAACCCTTTCAAGTACTTGGTTAATAAATAGTAGCGGAAAGTGATTATTGTGTGTAACTTAATTCCATTTTCTATAATCAATCACATATGCCAACTCTAGTTGTACGAGTGGGTATTATCTCTCCATCCTTGTTTTTAATGACTATTACTCCACTCTTCATCGTAACAACTTAGATTGGACTTACCCACTTACTATCAGCAATTGGATAGATAATGCTAGTATCAAGAAGTTTCAATACTTCAGTTTTAACCACTTCCTTAATGGCAGGATTAAACCTTCGTTGCATTTGCCTAATTCGCTTGGCTCCATCTTTCAAAGTGATGTGATGTGTACAAATAAGAGGGTCCACACTTATAATGTCAGCCATATTCCATCCAAGAGCTCTTTTATACTTTTGCAATGTCGATAGTAATTGCTCTTCCTGATTCTCAGCAAGATACACTGAGATGACCACCGAAAATATTTTTGTAGGTCGCAAAAATGCATATTTGACATCTTCACGTAGCAGTTTTAGCTCAAATCTCGTTGTTTGGATATAAAATGGTATTAATTCCTTTGTAATTTGAGGTAACTCTTCATACACTTCCATTTTTTAGATCCATCCCATGATACTTGAACATTGAGCATCAGTTAAATATTTTATAAATTCAATAGTTTATTCTGATTTGAGATAATCAAGGAAATAATCATTCATTGTTAAAGTAAGTTCCAGAGAATCATAAATGCACAATGATATGATATTTCCTTCATTACGGATTTGTTTGATGCCATTAATATTTTGCAATTCATCATTATCGATATTCAGTTATTTGCAAATATTAAAAATATTAAATTCAAGGGTCATATTTCCAAATGAAAGTTTCATCACACAATTCCTACAATTTATAACTACATTAATCATAGCTAAAATGGACGTTCGAGGATAACAGGGGTATGAAGATGTGAATTCTTTATAGGTGCATTATTGATAACTATGAAATCCAATAGAAAATAAAAGTTTTCAATCTGCTCTAAAATATCTACCATAATGCCCTTAAGATACCTTTCTGACCTATCAGCTAATTGTAGTATGACCGGTATAGATTTACGTTCTCCTAGACCTAGGTGCTTGTAAATCGAATATGGTATAATATTTACACTAAACCCCAAATCTAGTAAAGCTTTCTCTATATTATTTGATATATTACACAAGAAATATTGGGATATCCAGGATCTTTATATTTAAGAGGCATTTTATAATGAAATAATGCACTTACCTATTCCGTGAGAAATATTTTCTTCTGTATATTATGACATCTTTTCATGGTACACAAGTCCTTTAAGAATTTTGTATATGAGGGGACTCGTTTGATCGTTTCCAGCGGAAGTCTAGTGATCTGTATCTGTTTGAAAATTTCTAAAATATCACCATAAGATTCATTAATATTTTTAGCTTTCAATCGTTGGAAAAATGGTACAGATGGCTTATAATTTTTGAAAGCGGGTTATTTAGAATTATCATTTTTAAATTGTTGTACTGAATTATTGTGTTGTTTCTTTTCAGTATTTTCTTTTGCTGTTCGCCATGAAAGTTGCACGCTCTTTATATCGAAATCTTTTTCAATAAAAGGGTTACAATTGAACGGTTTTCCGTTTACAGAAGATGAGGAAGATTGCTCTCCCTCTTTGTTTAATACTATGTTTCTAGGTAGCTATGGGGGATGATCCTGCTCTCCGTTGACACTCCGTACAATCTCTCTCAGTTAGCTAATGGAAAGAAAAAGGGCTCTTTGCTCTTGATCACAAGGGGTAATTTCAGGAGAAGACGTTTGTCTCTGTCTGTGTGTCTTTGTCTCTTTCGTTCTCCTGCCTTTTATAGGAGGCTTGGAGTAACGTCCCGCCATATTTTACTCGACCGTTAGCTCCTACTACTCGAGAAGTACCGCCGTATTCGTTAGGTGGTTATTCCCACGATCAAAGTAATGCCGCTGCATTCGTTTGGCAGTTATTCCCACGATCCGATGTGGCAATTCTTTTGTTCGGATAGGGTGACTTTATATTAAACCCCCACCTAAAAACTATGGGTAGTGTCGCGAATCTCAGCTTTAGATTCGCGAACCTGTTCCGTCGTCTGGATCGCGAACCTCAGTTTTTTAGATTCGCAAACCTCAGTTTCTTAGATTCGCGGACCTCAGTTTCTTAGATTCGCGGACCTCATGAGTTGCGGGCTTCTGTCCTTGAATTCGTGGATCTGCTTTGCTTTTTCAGAATTTTTCGCCGACAAAACCCCCTCCAAAGTTTCCAAAACTCTCATGATTCTTTGAGGAGTTTCGGAATACTTTGGATATAATATTCTGTATTAGAACTTCTATTGTGTTTGTTTGAAGTCTGTGACTCTGTATTAGCGCTACTACTGCTTCTTGTTTTGGAAGGAACACGTCTCTGTATTAGGGGCACGAGCTTTCATTTTTGAGTAGAAAACGACTCTGTATTAGGGTCGCAACTGTCTTCAGAAGGGACACGTCTCTGTATTAGGGGCGCGAGCCTTCATTTTTGAGTAGAAAACAACTCTGTATTAGGGTCGCGAACTTTCGCTTTTTTAGAAGAAAGCGGCTCTGTATTAGGGTCGCAAACAGTCTTCGGAAGGGACACGTCTCTGTATTAGTGTCGCGAGCCTTCATTTTTGAGTAGAAAATGACTCTGTATTAGGGTCGCAAACTCTCGCTTTTTGAGAAGAAAGCGGCTCTGTATTAGGGTCGCAAACTGTCTTCGGAAGGGGCGCGACTCTGTATTAGGGTCGCAAGCCTTCATTTTTGAGTAGAAAATGACTTTGTATTAGGATCGCGAACTCTCGCTTTTTGAGGAGAAAGCGGCTCTGTATTAGGGTCGCAAACTGTCTTCGGAAAGGGCGCGACTCTGTATTAGGGTCGCGAGCCTTCATTTTTTAGTAGAAAACAACTCTGTATTTGGGTCGCGAACTTTTGCGGGAAGGCTGGCAGGCGGTTGTTTTTCTGCGGCGTCAGAATTGAGACGTTCTCTGAGCCGCATTAAATGAAAAGGTATTCACGAGATTCGAGCCGGATATCGCGTCTGTCTAGAGATCTCGGCCGTCAAGTCATCGGCTATATAACCTCTACTTTTACGAGAGAGGTTGCCATTATCTCAAGAAATTTAAAATCTGAGTTCCTCGTTTGGACTCCTCAGACTTCTCGTCTTCAAGCTCCTACAGCTTCTGATTCTCTGTGCGAAGGATTTTCTCCCTCTGTAAAAGATGCCGAAGAAAGCTTCTTTTTCCGATGCCGCAGCCAGTGGTCGTCAAGATCCTCAAGCAACATCCAGTTCGATAGTGGTTCAGCAGGAACTCTTGATTGGAGGAAAAAAATCAAAAGGCAGTCCCTTTCTCATTCATCTTCTTTTTTTTGTCTTGAATTTGAATGTCTTTTGCAGTTGATTACGCCTCAAATCCTTGGCTAAAGGATCATTATTTTCGATATTCTGACGGCTATGATGGAAAGAAAGAGTTCAAATTTGGTCATATCTTTTCCCTTTGTACAGCCTCAGATAACCAAGAGGGAGAAGACAAGATTCTCTACCCTTCTCGCTCAACATTGCGAGAGCTGATGACTAATGTATCTTTCGAAGGAGATAATCGAAAGCCTGTCTTTTTGTTTGGAGACCATATTTCAATGCCTGACTGTGGTTTGGAAGATGGAAATTACAAGTGGCTTCGCCAAGTTGAAGGTCGCCACTTGTTTCTTCCCAATATGGAGAGATCTTATCCGTTCTTATTCTTTCAGTCCCTTTCTGTGCCAAGGGAAATGGATTGACACATAAACAGGCCACAAGAAGGTATCTTATTGGGGGCTTCAATGCTCAAGGCGCTTTTCCTCGTTGTATTGGGAAGAGTTTTCGTGGGTTGCTGCCGGGATTGCTTAAACATGATCTCCCCAGAGGCGAAGTTCCTATAATTGCGCAGACTTTCCTGCACCGTTTTACAAATGCACAAGGAGAGTTTCCTGCTCAGGACTTTCGTCCCCCCGGATGGATTCGCTGCTTTTCGAAAGGAGAGTGGGCGGTCTTGACTGACTTCTTTCTGCAATCATTTATAGATCAGCTTCATCATGCGGGACTGTATCGCGCCATCAGGGCTGTTCAGCACGGCATTCCCGTCAGCAGATTCCATTTCTTTGCTTTATTGGAATTGTATAATCTTGATACTTGTACAATTTTTTGCCCTCGAGGCGAGTTGGGTTTCGCCCTCCACGAGAAGCATGAGGTCTGGGGCTTGCCTATGGGAGACGTCCCGTATGAAGAGTACGTCCCTACTGGAGAAGAACTCTATCTGCTGAAGACTCAGGATCCTTTGGCTTATGATACTTACTGGGAATTGCTCTGCCATTATCATATATGCACCCACACATCGAGCACTCGTAATTTGAAGCCAAAGAAGTGGCTGCAATATCTTCTGCCTAATTTTTCTAGGAGTAATCCGAACTTCATTCGCCTTCCTCCAGTTTCTGAAAAGGAGGTTGAGAGAAGAATTGCAAGCTTCGGAACAGATGCTTATGTTGCCGAAGCTGACGATGACGTTTTCAAAACTGGGACGTCCTTTGAAAGTTTTCATTATCAGGCCCTTCAACCCTTATCTGCCTTCTGGGCGGGTTATTTACTGGTTTGGCTGAAGAAGTGCGTTATTCCTTCGCAGGAAAACATACCTATTAGGGTCGTATACCCAGCCGTTCTACTGGCGTTGGGTAGGCAGCTCAGTTTGTTGCCCACTATGGTATGCAGTATTCAAAGCGGATTGAGAAGAATATCTGATAAACTCTGCAATGTAAAGAAGGAGCAGAGAAAGAAAGGAGACCCTGTCATCAAGACTCCTAATCCGCATGTAGAACTCTCTTATACTTATTTGATGGCTTGGCTGGTTCTACATTGCCCTACTATGATGAGTCCTGCAGACTCGAAGATTGACTTAAGTGCTCCCAAAGTGCAGCACTATGAGAGGTCGCAATGGAAAGGCGGCTACATGGCCGCGATCCGCAAAATCCTTCGTCATTTCTCAACTTTTGAGTTGTTTAGATGTTTCCCATACGTCCCGAATGCTGGGTACGGGGAAGAATTCGCTGACACTGCTGGCGTTAATAAATTTACTACCCTATCCTCGGGATGTTTCTGGTGGTTGATAAACATCCGCCCAGGACATTTGGTCCTTCGTTTGGGAAACCTCTGCTATATAGAACCTGACTACCCGAGTCTCTTTGCCCGACAGTTTGGGTATGATCAGCTTTACGTTGGTAATCCCAATAGAGAATTAAGCTTTGTTGGGAATGTTCTTGAGGGACCTCGAGCTTGGTTTCACTTCGTCGCAGGTGGAACTCAAGCCAAATTTGATCTTCCGCTCAAGACCCCGAACTTGAGTATGAGTTTCTACTTTTGTAAATGGTTTGTGGATACTAATTCCGCTCCTCAGAATTTCAACATACACCATACTGGTCTGCGGGAGATCAGATCCTGGTATGCCCAAAAAAAGAAGACCGGCAGCACGAAAGTGGCAGGGATGGAGGACTTCAGGGGGGACAGCGCATCTAATGAATCAGAACAAAGGGAAGAGGACACTGATGCGCCGGTTCAAGCTACCTCCCTTGATGCTTCTCCTGATCCGATGTCGCGGAAGACTTCTCCTCCATTGTAGTCTTCTCCCAAGAAATCTTCACATAAGCGGAAGAGATTAAAGCGTCTTAGTGATTTGCCTACCATTTCACAGGGGATTGATTCGTAGAGCACCCCATCTAGGACTGGCACTGCAACGTCCCTTCTAGCTTCTGAGTCTCGTTGAGGAACCCGAGGAGGATGAAGATGACTCATCTTTAACCCTCCGTTCATTTAAGAGGCGTCGGAGTCAAGGACCTGTTCTTTGCAATGACCCTGCTCCTATTATTCAAAAGGATTCTATTCCTCTTATTGGCCAGGCCGACGTAGAAGTTAGTGTTTCTTCGGCCTTACAAGAGGGTTCTGTAGCTCTTGTTGCTCAGGGCACTGCAGATGATGAAGTGCAAGAGGAAACTCGCGCATCAGATCCTCCAAAAGCAGCACCTCTCTCTAAAGATCAAGATGAATGGGGCGATGATGATGACGCCAGTAGTGACAGTTTTCGCTCTTTTACTCCTCCTTCAGATCATGGTAAATATGTCTTTTTAAGCAAGGAGGTTCGAGCCGAAGTATACGGGCCCGAAGTATTTGGTTCTGAGGTGTACGGACTTGGAGAATCCAGCGTCCAACCTTCATGTCTTCATCTCCTTTCTTCAGCAATCATGCTATTTTATCAAATGATACTGTAATACTTAACTATCAATTTTCTTCTTTTTGCTAGCTCCAGTTTTGACTCCGGGCTTAGAGTGCATGGGCGCGAAGGTGGCTTCCCCAGAAAATACCATCGCGGGAGCTAAAAATGGTGAAGCGACCAAAGTTACTACCTCTGCGGTTTATACTTCAGAAGCAGTGATTCCCGTAGCTGCTATGTCTACGGTTTCAGCCACAGCCACTCCAACTGTTGCTGCAGTTCAGGAGACTGTGATTGGCAGCTCCGCGGAAATCTCTAGAGGTGTCATTCCTCCTGTTGCGGATCAACCCGCTTCTGCCTCATCCAGTATTACTCCTTGTCATGTAGAGATTGACATGCTTGAGAGTGATTTGCTGAAGGACACAGTGGAGACTTTCCTTCACTTTCTGGATCGCTGTATCGATAAAATACTGAAGGGAGTTCCTTTTGCTTCAATCGCCAATGTTCTCAACATTTATCTAACTGGTATTGTTAGCATTGGTGGAGAGGATAGAGCTGCTCTTTTTAGGCTTATGATAACTCAGCTTCAAAGGCATGCTGAATCTTTATCAAAAGTCAGAAGTGCTGATAGATCTGAGACAGTGGAAATCATTTTTCAGAAGCTGAAAGAGGAACAGCTTAAGTTCCAGAAGGAGATTCGGGAGAGGGCAAATGTTTGCAAGGCCTCTTTAGAAAAGAGTCAATTAGACCGCGAGTCTCTGGTTCTTCAAGTGGAAGCCGCTGCTTCAATTTTCAAGGGCCATGATCAAGCTATCACTAGGACTCAAGAGACCATTGCCAAAGCCCAAGCTTTCCTAGCCAAGATCACCAAGGAGCGTGATGAGTCAATGAGGAATCTCGCCAATTTGTCGCGTCAGAGGGACAATATATCCAGGGATCTCCAGGCGATGCAAGCTGAATTGGATTCACTGGAGGCTGCTGCAGCGCAGAATGTTATCGCCAGTGACGAGGAATTGCGTCGCCAAGCTACTGTTCAAGCTTATGAGATCCTTTAGCAAGACATTGATGACGCAGAGGAGAAAATAAAAATTCTCTTGAACCATTGAGTTGTAGAACTCTTGTGTATACTGCTTTAATTCTCTTTGTAATAGTTCCTTTGTTTTTTTTTTTATATAGAGAACTTGATTTTGGCTTTCTAAGGTGCATTCTTGCAGCTGTTCTCCAGAGACTTGTAGCGAACTTGCCATCTTTTGTCTAAGATTTGCGAACCATCGCAAAACTCTGGTATCTGTATATCTATTTCCACATAAACTTTAGAGGTTCGCAGATTTACACAATCCATATCTAACCCACGACCCAGGTTCTGGGATTCTGGCCCGCGATGCTTCGTCTAGAAATTCGCGGAATAGGCCGTAGATTTTCTTTTTAGAATGTGTAGAGACTTCTGCGAGTCGTGGGATGTAGCCGTTTGGGCATAGAATTCCAAGCGTTGCATGTCTCTATTAATGACGAGATCTCCGGGTTGCGATATCTAAGTGTCCCATGCAACAGTAATAAATTCTGTTGAGATCTGAACTGAAAATCTTGACCGAAGATCTCGGTCTTATCTCTTCTAAACTGGAGGTCACAGTTAGTAGCTCGCCTATATAAGGCACATGCTCTCTTCAATGAAAGATCATTCAGCTGTGAGAAAATTTCTTCTTAACTCTCTTCTCTTTCTCTCTTTTTTAGTTGATCCACCAGCACAACTATATTTTCTTCTTCTTCAACCGAAGTGATGGATAAGAGTTGGCATGTCCCAAGACCTCCAGACTGCATCAATCCAGCGGGGTGTCTCACCGACAAGGTCCTTCTGACCGTACTCATTTTCCTTAATTAAGGTATACCTCTTCTTCTAATTCATACCCTCCTCTTCCTTCTTTTTCTTCCCTTTTAACAATGATTTGTTTCGGCTGCAGGAGATAACCGCAGTCATTCTCCTTAACAATGGCCCAGACCCGATGGGCTCGTAATTGCTTCCAATGCCTCAAGGGGCTTGGAAGGTCTCATGTATCTTACATGAGAGAAAAGATTTTGGGTCTGGGGCATTGTTTTTCTTTTTTCCTAGTATCCCACAAGGTTGGGGTACTAATGACCAGGACCTGGAATTTGCGCAACCAGTCAGCTATATAGCTGGTGGGTTTGCATTTGGCATGCCTAGTTTTGAACTAATCAATTCACTGGCATCATCCCTGGGGGAACCAACTAGGAGGTCTCTGATTGTGGTCAGAAAGAAGAAATAAGATTATGCTTTTTAAGCCATCCTAAAAAAAAAGGAGGCTACGAAAGCAAATTGGAAGTGGAGGCCGGGGAGCAAACTTTTTGATCTGAACCATACCGAAAGAGGCGGTTGCAGAAGCAAGTCTGTCATTCCAGAAGAAGGGCCTGCAGAAGCAAACTTTTTGATCTGAACCATGCCGAAAGAGACGGTTACAGAAGCAAGTTTCCTTTTTTTTTCTTTTAGTGATTTGTATTTACTCTCATTGGATGTATAGCATTTAGAGAATTCTCTGTAATTTTGTTCTGATGATGAATAAAGAAGTTCTTTTCTTTCTACATAACTGAGAGTATCTGAAAGATGATTCTGATGTTGATTACCAGAGGTAACTGTTAACTTGATAATTTTGAAATGAATCACAATTTTCTAAGTACCCAAAACTACTATGAATTAAAGAACTCCTTGTCAATAAACTTGATTCGCCAAATGTGTTATTGACTTGGCAAATTTCAATAGAAGGAAAATCTGATTCGTCAGAGGTAATTTTAACTTGGCAAATTTTGGGAAAAAGGAAAATTTTAATTCGCCAGAGGTAATAGTAATATTTAACTTGGCAAATTTGATATGAAGAAAATTTGATTCACCAGAGGTAATTTTTAACTTGGCAAATTTTGGAAAAGGAAAATCTGGTTTGCCAGAGGTAATATTTAACTTGTCAAATTTTGGAAAAGGAAAATCTGGTTGGCCAGAGGCATTTTTTTTAACTTGGCAAATTTGATATGAGGAAAATCTGATTCGCGAACTAAAGGCTTTTTAGTCCGGAACCAAGAACTTTCATTGACGAAGTTCTGATTACAGAGAAACTATTTGCTCATGACTAGCATAGAACTGCCCAGGCCGTATTATAACTGGTGTTCCACAATTTTGCTAAGGATAATACTTCTTCAAGAACTTGCCGTTGATTGGCATTAGGATCTTGTCACCATTAGGCTTTGTCAACCGATATGCCCCGTTGGAGTAGACCGTATCAATGACGAAGGGTCCCTCCCACTTTGGCTGGAACTTTCCTCTAGGCTTCTGGCTTATTATGATTGGTCTTCTAACTGACAGGACCAGATCACCTTTCTTAAAAGTCCTTCGTTTAGTCTTTTTGTTAAAGGTTCTGGAGATCCGCGCCTGGTATAGCTCGATACTCTGTTGAGCTTTTAAGCGTTTGTAATCCAAGGCTTCTAACTCTTGGAGCCTTTGCTGATGCTTTTCTTCTTCTGTCATCCTTGTTGTTAGCGCGACTCGTAATGAAGGGATTTGGATCTCCAAAGGCAAGACCGCTTCTGATCCATATACCAAGGAGAACGGCGTGGCATCGGTGGGAGTTCGGACTGTGGTTCGGTATGCCCACAGATACTCTCCGAGCTTTTCGTCCCAATCCCGTTGATTGGATAACACAAACTTCTTAAGAAGTTTTACAATGGTCTTATTGAAGGCTTCTGTTAGACCATTGGCTGCGGGGTAGTATGGCGATGAAGCCACATCTTCGATCCTGTATTTGTTGCAGAATATGGAATACACTTGACTTACAAACTGAGGTCCGTTATCATGCTAGGCACCCCGAAGCGATAAAGCACATGGTGCTTGATGAACTTGATAACATCTGACAATTTTACTTCGGTCAAGGAGATGGCCTCAGTCCACTTTGAAAAGTAATCAGTTATGGCCAAAATAAACCGCTGCCATCTCGTTGATGGCGGAGAGATTGGCCCTATGATGTCCATACCCCATTGCTCAAACTTCCATGATGTAGCCGTCGGGTGGAGATATTCTGGAGCTTGATGTATAAAGTCTGCATGTATTTAGCAGGCCCAACACTTCTTGGCGTAGTTGACTGCTTCTATCATCATCTTAGGCCAATAATAACACATTCTTCAGATTCTATTCCAGAGTTTCGGTCCTGGCTGATGTGCTCCGTAGATGTCAGCATGAGCTTCTTCGAGTACCTTTTGAGCTTCGTGGTTGGAAAGACAGTGAAGTAGAACTTTGTCGTAGGATTTTCTGTACAACGTCTGAAGCTCCGCGTTGTAGTAAAACTGGATAGCCCTTCTTTGAATGGCTTTGGCTTATTTTGGACTTTCGGGTAATATCCCATAAAGGACATAGTCTATATAAGGAAAACGCCAATCCCTTGGCTCTAGGCTAGATGCGCAAGCGTCAGCTTTGTTTTCTTGTGGCATCTTCGCTTCTTCTTTGAGCTCACCCTTTGAACAGAACAACTCCTTGCTGCTTACCATAATTTGCCTTTTAGCATGCTTGGCCAAGGCTAATGTAGCAACCAAAGAAGCTAGCGAGTCCGAATAACTATTGAGGTGGCGCTTTATGTGGTTGATATAGAAACTAGTAAAACCGTTAGCGATCTTAATCACCGCATGATAATACGGCGGGAGGTCTTCATGTTTGATTTCGACTCCCCTTTTATTTGATTTACAACGAGTTGAGAGTCCCCATATGCCTCCAAATATTTGACCCCCAGTTGTTTTGCTATTCTTAAGCCGATTAGGAGGGCGTTGTATTCCGCGACGTTATTTGAGCACGAGCTTGTCAATGAGTAAGCTTGAGGAATGATGTGGTTGCGTGGAGAGATGAGAACAACTCCCACCCCCGCTGTCGTCTTTCCTTTGGATCCCATTCGGGAGGCACCATCAAAGAAAAGTTGCCATATATCTTTCGAAACCGTATTTGATTCGTAAGATCTTCTCGAACCATCCTTTTCTGGAATTAAATCCCGTTCCTCCAACTCTCCTGGGATTTGTTCATATAACCTCGAGGATGCCGGGACTGGATGTTCGGCCAAGAAGTCGGTCACGGCCTGTCCTTTGATAGAGTTCTGTGGGACGAAGTGCATATCATATTGTGATAGCAAAATAGCCCAATTGGATAGTCTTGAATTTAATGACCCGGGTTTAGTCATTAATATTCTCAGACGGTTAACTCTGGATACAACGTGGATAGTTTGTCCAACTAAGTAGTGTCGCATTTTCTGTATTGCGAACACCAACGCTAGACATTCTTTTTCCACGGGATTATGCCGGTGTTCCGCCCCGATCATCATTCTGCTTAGGTAGTAAATGGCTTGCTCATGGACTGACTCATTCTTCTGCGCTAGCAAAGCGCCCAATGAATGGTCCATAGCCCTTACATATAACTGGAAGGGATTTCCTGAAACTGGGGACACGAGCACTAGTGGCTTCGTGAGATATTGTTTGATCCCTTCAAAAGCCTTTTGGCATGCGTCATCCCAGATGAATGACACTCCTTTCCTCATCAATCTGGTGAAAAGTTGACATTTACCAGATAAATTTGATATAAATCTCCGAATGTATGCCATTCTGCCTTGCAACCCTCTTAACTCTTTAAGGTTACGGGAAGGTGGCATGTCTTGGATAGCTTTGACTTTATCTGGATCAAGATGTATTCCTTTTGAAGTTACGACAAAGCTGAGGAACTTCCCACTAGAGACCCCCATGAAACACTTAGCTGGATTCATTTTGACCTGGTGCTTCCTCATGAGGTCAAACATTATCTTCAAATCTTTCAAGTGATCTTCTTTGTTTCTGCTCTTAATTGCTAGGTCATCTACGTAGCACTCCACTGTTTTTCGGAGGTGCTCTTGGAAAATTGCATTCATGGCGCGTTGATACGTAGCACCTACGTTCTTCAGGCCAAAGGGCATGACTGTATAGCAGTATATTCCGAGTGGTGTCCTGAAGGACGTATGCTTCTCATCATCGGGATACATCTTTTTTTGATTATATCCCGAAAATCCATCCATGAACGTCATGCGCTCATACCCACAAGTATTATCTATCATAATATCAGTGATGGGTAATGGGAATTCGTTTTTGGGGCAAGCCTCATTCAAATCCCTGAAGTCTATACAGACTCAGATTTTTCCATTTTTCTTGGTCACGGGAACTATATTTGCGACCCAATCAGGATGCTGTTCCTCGCGAATAAAGCCTGACGCGATCAACTTTTTGATTTCAGCTTCTATAGCTTCCATGATCTCTGGACGGAATTGTCGTTGTGGTTGCTTTACTTGCTTAGTTTCTGGTCGGATCTTCAATTTGTGAACCGCCACGCTTGGATCCAACCCTGGCATCTCCTCATAACTCCAAACGAAAATATCGATGTATTCATGGACGAGGGATATCAATTCCTTCCTTTCTTCCGAGGATAGGTTCTCACTTATAAATATGGGTTTGGGATTCTTTACATCTCTCATATTGATTTGGATCACTTTATCTTTAGTTGGAGGCTCCCGCTGTTCAAACTGAATCTCCCACTCTATATTAAGATGCTTGTCGCAAGGGTCGTCTCTTACTGGTGAGGTTTCCTCCAAATCTTCGTCTTCTTGGATCGCGGAAGCCATGTTCGCAGATACCTCGTGGAAAATCACACCCGTGCTGACATCTGAATCCCAGCATGATGATTCTAACGAATAATCGTACTATCTTTCCTCAACTTTGTCACTTGAGGACGCCTCGGAAGTGGTGACGCATCCCAACCCCCTGCCGGTTTTCTGGTAATAGTCTGCCATCTTTCCTTCGGGGACAAAAGGTTGAAGGATTGTTTTCCTTCCTTTTCCAAAATTCAACCCCCTGCCTTCGGCCAGATTGTATCCCATTCTCTTTATTATTCCACGGGCATTTTCATCATAATGGAAGAACTTGGGTTTTCCCTGTTCTTCCCCAGAATCTGAACATTTCTCTTTGTTCTTGTGACTTGCTCTTCTAAATATTATGGCCTTTTGGGTTTCGTTTTTAGGAGGAACCTCAAAAATAACTTGGTCAGCACTTTCAACGTCATCACTTAATTCATATAAGGATGATCGGATAGGTGCTTGGAAGGAAGTCAGAGAATATATCTCATTTATACAGTCGCTAAATGCATCTGTGCTAATGCTTGAGGGCTCAGAATCAACACCAGGAGAATAAGAAAATTCCAAATTTTCATTTATTACCCATTCACCATCAGAGTGAACGGTATTATTTATATCAAGGCCTTCGAGGCTTATCACAATGGGCTTACCATCCCAAATTACATCCTCGGATTCCGAATCTTCGGATCTTGACTCTGTATCAGGCTCTTCGCCACTATCAGAGTCATCCTGAACGGGCCGATCTGCGACGCCAAACGCATCTTGATACAACAACGTGTCAGTAAAGTAGTTTTCAACTCTTTTGAACGGTTGTTTTTCCGCAATGAGCGTCTTCATGTTCGCGTCTTCGTCGACATACTTCATGCATTGGTGTAACGTGGAGGGAATGATTAGATTGCTATGAATCCAGGGTCTTCCCAATAGCAGATTGTATGATGTGTCCACATCTATCATGCGTTTTCAGGTTGCCGATTTGACACTTGAGCTTTATTTTACCTAGGGGTCTACTACCGTTAGCATTGAACCCGAAAATACTAGTGTTGGTTGTGGCTAATCTGCTCACCGACACTCCAAGATATCGTAGCATCCTTCGCGGCATGATGCTCAAGGCCGAGCCTGGATCAACTTGAATCCAATCAATCTCCGTGGATCCTATGTATCCCTTGTAATACAAAGGGCGATGATGCTTATTACTCCTGACTTGCATATCTTCCGAAGAGAAGGTGACGCAAGGGATGTTTTTACCAGAGATCTGGTGACATGTCGCGCAAAGAGACTCTTCTTCTTCGATCTTATCTGGTATTTGCGCCAAGAATACTTCCGAATCTTGCAGAGCCTCTCTTAAAACTTTCCTAGTAGATTTGGAGAGCTTTAGGAGCTCGTACAAGGTTATCCTTGCAGGGATATTGGCCAATTATGCTAGGATATCGAACTGGAATGACTTTCGCGAGTCTTCCGCAAGTTCTCTTCTATTCTTCCTCAGAGTTTTGTCAAACTTCAGCTCCTTTTGCTTTACTTTCTCTGGAGATGTTGAGAACCCGTTGTTTGGCCGTAATTCTTTAAGTAATTTTTTCCCGAACGAGTCCCCGTGGAGGGAGGGTCTGCATCGGCGACCAAGGAATTTTCGACTTCTTTTTTAGAATCGGTCAAAGCCGGAATGATCTCATCGTCTTCGGGAATTACGGAAACAACATTGGAGGTAAAGACTCTCTCTCTTTGCTTCTTCCCAGACGAACTGGAACTCCATTGTTCATCATTTAGGAGATCAGGATGTACCCACAGTATCTCCCCCTATCAGTTTCAAAGGAAAATAGTCCTTTCTCTTGTTGTTGATGTGGATCAAAATTTATGACTTGCATCGTGCCTTTATGGATGGGTTGCACTCCATCTTGAATTGTTGACTCTATCCAGTGGGGTGCTTTACCGAACTTGATGGTCACCATGTTCGCAGTCACCTCTTCTGGTGCTCTTGAAGCTTGATGACATTGCCGTCCACTAAGGCTTGAATTTTATCTTTAAGGATGTAGCAGTTTTGGGTGAGGTGGTTAATGATCCTATGGTAGACATAGTAATTAGGATCAATGACTTTCCCAGCTTCCTCTGGATGTTTAGACTCTGGCAAGTTCAGCATCTTCTTACTCATGAGGAGGTTGAAGATAGTCTTCGTGTGCTCATCCTTAAAGGAGTATTGCTTTTGTAGCACTTGCGTCTGAGGAGGAAGTTTCGGGGAGTCTTCGTGGGTTGTGGCGCATCAGTGACTATTGTTTCCTTTCCCTTATAGCCTCGGGGTCGGGACCATAGCTGTTATCACGACTTCGCTTCAGTTTCTCCTCGCCTCCTTCTTCTTCAAGCCTTTGCATAATTTCTTCAGCTTCTTCAGTTTGTAGGGTGAGATCCTTCCAAGTTGAGGACTTCACCGTCCTTATTCTGGCTAGAACCTTGGTCGATAAATTATGTTGACAGGGTTCTATCAGGTCTTTTCTGGCATTCCATGCGGGCATCTGAGAGATTCGTTCCGAAATCTTTTGATGAAGTCCCGGGCTGACTCTCCTTTCTTTTGTTTAGCGGCTAGAAGCACCGACATTGATACTTCCATATCATCTTCATAGAATCTAGTGAGAAAGGCTTTCTCCATGTCGCTCCAGGAATTGATGGTTTCCGGTTCTAATCTCCGGAACCATTCAAAAGCTAGCCCGGTTAATGTACTAACAAATATTCTTGTAATAATAGGGTCATTTTCGGATAAATGCCCTATCTGCGACTTAAAATAGTATAGGTGTTGGTTTGGCGATCCTCTACCATCAAAAGATTTGAGCTTCAGCGGTTTGTAGCTTTCTGGAAACGGCACCGTTTCCCACTCCATGGGATATGGCCTTACTACACCCAGTTCTTGTAGGTCGCCCTTATGCATGAGAGCATTCAGTTGGTTCTGGAAGCTCTCCATCCAGACAGTATTTGCGTTTCTTTTCTGGTGCATGGAGCGGTTGTAATCATTTTTATGATGTTCTTCTTCTTCTCGATTGTTATGTGAATCATGATCTTCTTCTTCGGTCTTCTTTCCTGTATTCTTCAGTTTAGCTTTTTCTAACTCCATCAGAACGTGTAGCATATCTTTAAGCTCGCTGATGGCGTTCTGCTGTTGCTAGATATGCCTATCTTGCTCCTCCATTCTCCGCATGAGCTCTTCTGGGATATTGCTCTGCGTCATATATATACAGAGGCGGAGTCTTCTAAGAATGAATCAGACGTCTGTGATTCAGCCATAACAGACTTGGCTATCTCTTCTTCATCGGATGAGATCCCCGTCTATAATTCATAGGGATCTCCACCCCACTTTTGAGTCGAGTGTGCCGAAAAACTCCTCGCTCTTCGTTGGATGGGTCTTTCGAACTTGAAGAGAGCTCTGGGTCGGAAGCTTCCTCTTCGGAGACTTTCTTTGCCTTCTTTTTCTTATTCTTTTCTCCAACACTTATCATGTTGGAGGTCATCGCGGGATATTTTGGCTCAGAAAACTCGAGTCTGCATCATCTCCTTTTTGTCAATTGGGTTGACGATGTTGACGGAAACGACAATCGAGAAAACACCGAGGATCGGGTATGAGTTGAACAATGACAGTGAGACGGTACTATATTGATCAGTCGTTCACAGTGGCATTGAGATATATGGGATTCTTCTCTTCTTCTGTTTAGAAGTTTCCTAAGATCTCTTGCACTGCAAATTTGAGGTTCGCGAGCTTCTTCAGATTTTCCCCTTGGGACGCAAATGTATGCTCCGCGTTGACTATGGACAACTTTGACGGGTCCATTCCGCTTTCTGTAGGAAACGTGAGTGAATCTCTCTGCATCTTGACCAACTTGGCCCTTACGCTATCATATTTGGATGGTAGGTTTCTTCCAAGATTAGTTGGCGGTTCCCTTTTGTTGCGCGTTCCTATGAAGGGCACGAGCTTTGCTTCTCCTCAGATTTCTTTTCGTTGTACGAGTGGGAGGAACCTCCTTCTCTGCATGACAGCTTTGCGGAGCGGGCAGTGGTCGCTTCCCCTTATTGAAGCGGGGACTTTGGTCCACTTTTCTTGAGAGATCAAGAGTCTTTGTCGGAACTGGCAGAGGGCCCGTTGTTAAGGAAGGGGATTTCGGACTATCTTGGTCCGTTGATTCCCTTAACTGGGCTATTGCCATCTCCTTGGGAATTGACCCCTTAGAGAGTTTATGGTATCTCTTAGGGAAGTAGGGCTCCTGGAGCCTGAAAAAAGAAATTCTTCATACCTTTCCTGGTCGATGGAAATGGTGAGCGAGTCGACCATACTACCAACTGGAATGTTGTCGGATTGAGCCACCACCAAGTCACCGGAGGTGATGGTAGTCCCCAGCGGCGTCGCCAATCTTCTATTCCCCATGAAAGTTGCACGCTCTTTATATCGAAATCTTTTTCAATAAAAGGGTTACAATTGAATGGTTTCCCGTTTACTGAAGATGAGGAAGATTGCTCTCACTCTTTGTTTAATACTGGGTTTCTAGGTAGCTATGGAGGATGATCCTGCTCTCCGTTGACACTCCGTACAATCTCTCTCAGTTGGCTAAAGGAAAGAAAAATGGCTCTTTACTCTTGCTCACAAGGGGTAATTTCTGGGAGAAGACGTCTGTCTCTGTCTGTGTGTCTTTGTCTCTTTCATTCTCCCGCCTTTTATAGGAGGCTTGGAGTAACGTCCCGCCATATTTTGCTCGACCGTTAGCTCCCACTACTCGAGAAGTGCCGCCATATTCGTTAGGTGGTTATTCCCACGATCAAAGTAACACCGCTGCATTCATTTGGCAGTTATTCTCATGATCCGAGGTGGCAATTCTTCTGTTCGGGTAGGATGACTTTGTATTAAACCCCCACCCGAAAGCTATGGGTAGTGTCGTGAATCTCAGCTTTAGATTCGCGAACCTGTTCCGTCATCTGGATCGCGAACCTCAGTTTCTTAGATTCGCAGACCTCAGTTTCTTAGATTCGCGGATCTCAGTTTCATAGATTTGAGGACCTCAGTTTTTTAGATTCACGAACCTCAGTTTCTTAGATTCGCGGACCTCATGAGTTGCAGGCTTCTGTCCTTGAATTCGTGGATCTGCTTTGCTTTTTTAGAATTTTTTGCCGACAGAAACTTGCTCATCAAGTACTTTTATCACTTTGCAAACTTATTGTAACAGTTATCTCAAATATATTATTATTAATGGAAGAAATAATAGGCATAAATCAATTTTACATGAAGTGCTGGCCTCCGGTTGAGATGCTAGCTTACATTTTTCTTTTGTTTACAACGCAAAACTAAGGTGACTTATCAGTGATCGGATATCACTGAAGGCAGTTATATTCTGATGATCATTTGTTGCACCTGAATGAACTACTATTGCATTTGTATTATTTGATCCATTCACTGTTATATCTACAAAAACGTTTCCTCAAGATTTCACTTCCGTGGTGATTGGTACATGAATGGTTGATTAGAAGGTTGGCTGTATTGTTGTCGTGGTTTGTTGTGTGGCCTATTCTGGTGGTTAAATTGTTATTGAGGATTTTGCTTCTATTGAAGATTTGGATGGTTCCTCTAATCAGAGTTATACGTTTGTGAATATGGATTGTTTACTGGTTGAGGAACAGTATTAAAAGCATTAACTTGTTCGTTTAATACTTCCTTAAAAATGAAAAGTGTTGGACATTCATGAGTCACGTATCCTTGTAATTAACAAATGTCATAAACTTCTGACACTACTTATATTGCCTTAACTATTTCAGTTTTCTTTGTAAGTAAATCTTTAAATTTCTTCATGATAGTAATTAATCGTGCAGCTATATTTTCGGTTTTTCCCAATTTAACAAGTTCACCTCTATTCTGAGATTTTCTCTATTAATTGGTATCTATCCGAAATATGCTCAGTTTTTCAGCTTGTGAATTTTCAGCAAGTGAATCAAGATAATCACATTCTTTATTAGCATCGTTGCTTATGAATTCACCATTACATATGGTTTCTACAAATTACCTGGTTGTGGTGTTTAACCCTTAATAGAAGGTACTAGCAATCCTCAATATCTCAAAACAGTGATGTGGGCATGAGAGTATCAAATTTTTAAATCTATTCCAACACTCGAACAAAAATTCATCTTCTTTCTAATGAAAGTTGAATATTTTCTTTCACATATAATTTGCTCGATGTAAAGAAAAGAATTTCTTTAAGAATTCTTTTTGCATCTTAACCCATCTTCCTATTAACTTGGGACATAAAGAATGTAGTCATGTCTTTGTTTTA
This sequence comes from Dracaena cambodiana, assembly GCA_036321105.1. NCBI lineage: Eukaryota > Viridiplantae > Streptophyta > Magnoliopsida > Asparagales > Asparagaceae > Dracaena > Dracaena cambodiana. The sequence continues at coordinate 18,501,865 of JAYEPQ010000007.1, forward strand.
TCCTTAAGAGAGAGTGGAAAAAGTTTAAGTTGCTCTGTAGTGATACTTTGAAAATCAATAGTAGAGCAAACTCTTTCGAATTCTCGAAGGTGCAAATATGGACTCTCTGAATCCAGCCCATGGAATTTAGGCAAAAGTTAAACTACTCCAGATTTAATCTCGAAGTGTTTCATAATAAAAGGAAATGTTGTGCATGAGGGCTGGGTTGACCTATCAGGCTGTAAATAATCATGGAAGGACCTTCCATTACCTCCATAATGGCTATTATTATCATTTGTATTATTGTCTTCAAATCCGTTATTATTACTATTGTTCATGTTGTTATTATTATTAACATGAGGTGACTGGTGGACTAGAAATGTTTGTACATTTGAGTACGATCGAATAAGTCTACCATTCGAAGTTCTCCTCGAGCTAGTCATGCAAATTCATAATCACAAAAATTAATAACGTAGGAACCGTAATCTATACTAAAGTATAATAAGATAGTATTGAACCCCGACAACAGCATCAAAAACATGACTATGATTTTAATCATATACTCCTATGTGCAAGAGATCAAACAAGTAGTACAAAGGTAGTAACTTAAGATTATTCTCTCGAAGATCGTTTTGATTATTGTGTTGACATTAAAAAAGAATAAATAATGAAACTAGAAATAAAGATTGGATTTTTATTAACTAAAACTAAAACTAAAAATAAAAAGGTTTTAAATTTATTTTAAATAAAATTATTGGTCAGATGTATTAACTCCCCCGTAGAATAATTTACTGGATGTGTTTATGATTATTTATCTCAATTGCATAGATCACGTAGTCTTCCTATAACCAGAAAATATATCATTGAAGCATAAAATCTAATAAAGTTGTAAGCTACTTTGAATAACTTCCCCCAATTAAACATATATGTATTATGAGTTTATCTAAGTTTGAAATATGAATAATAAAAATAAATATTCAAAGTCTAGCTATACACTGTGCCTAAAGAGTGTACAGTAGATCAAAAACTAAAAAACGAATATATCATCAAATAATAAATAATCAAAGACTCCAAATCATACCTAAACCTAATAAGATAATAGGAAATCAAAGATATCAACTTTACATAAATCAATTAAAAATAATAAGCATATAAATCATACACCAATAAATTACCTAGGATTTATTATCCCATCTAGACCAACGCAAGAGTTTAGCCATTCATATTCATCATAGCCATGAATAAAGAAAAAGAAATTTTTTTTATTGATTTTTATGAAAAAGTAAAAAAACAAAAATCTTGAATGTCTAAATTACTCTAAAAACTTTTTTTAAGCATTAAACTATCAAAAAGCATTCTCTCTATACCAACAAGTACATGTCAATAGCCAAACCTATTTAATCACATTTTAGAACTAATACTTGATATATACTTTGATTCTTCGATTTTCTTGCATGCAAAACCTGCAAAGTACTATAAAATACTAGCAAAATATTATACTGGAGAATATAATTAATAAAAATAATTTTTATTAGTTTCTTGTACTAATCACCAAAAACGAGTTACACGTGCATAAAATAAACTAAAATAACTACACTTTTCAAGCGAAACAAATAGTATAACATGATCAAGCAAAATGATGCAAATTATATCCTATTAGTTTAGAATTGAATAGTGGAAGTATTCACATGTTGTAGGAGTATACCGTGTATGCCTAGTACCACAACCCTAAGACCAATTACATACAAATCTGATTCCTCACTGGTAGGTAACAATAGATATCCCTTGCATACTTAGGATCACAGCCTCAAATACTTGTCTCTACACGAGCCGGATAGCTTCCATTAGCAAACTTAGAACCAATAGTGCCAGTACACAGATTGGCGGATGTATTCTAGATAGAGCAAACAAAACAAACAGAACTAAAAACTCCCATAATATGCATTTCATTCCACCATTCTTTTTCTCTATACCCACAATGTAGCAAATGTTAAGTATCATTGTATCAAAGTGTCATATGTAATAAGGATACTTGTATCAATAGTTATGTATAGATGAAAGGACACACACAATAATACTGCAAGTATAAGAGTAATACTTATAGGATAAGATTATAGAATATTTTCACGTATGTGAGGTATCATTTTCAAGCAACAAAAATATGTACATGTAATAACATGTGTAAATAAACATGTGTGCATATATATCATATCTTAAATCAAGCGTTATATATAAAAACATGGCATATATGCCTAAAGAGGAACTATGATAGGTCAAAATTCACAATGTATATGTAATAACAAGAGTGATTAAACATGTGCACATATGTATAATATCATAAGTCAAGCTAGATGTGCACGGATATAATATATATGCTAATATTGTTGCAAATTTGATGGACAGAAAGACTCCAAGTCTTGTTTGACCAAAGTAAGAAATTAGTGGTTAAGATTTTGTATAATTGTAGAAAATTTAATTATCTTTCCAATAAATACTAAATAAGCTTAATTAGAATTTTAAAATAAAAGTTATGACTGTTTTATTATACACCTACTACTACTAAGATACAGCAGTAACAAGTGAACTTCCAAATTTTATTTAACAATGAATAAAGTAAAATTAGAGTCTAATATTTCAATAAGTCCTAGATAATTTAATTATCTTTCCAATAATTATTGAATGAGCTAATTTGGAGTTTTACAGCAAATGCTAAAAGATTATTTTTGACACTAAAACGATTTGATTTAGAGCCCAATATCATAATCAGTTGTAGACAATTTAGTTATCTTTCTAATGAATCTTGACTGAGCTCAATTGGTATTACAAGAGAAAGTTATGGCCATTTTACATTAGACTTGCTCTACTGAACTGATGACCTAGTATAGTAGCAAGTAATGAATTTCTATGCTATTTTCAGTAGATAAATGGCTAAATTAAAATCCACTGTAGTTGGAAGAATTGTAATTTAGTGAATCATCTTTCTAATAGTACTAAAATAAGATCAATCAAAATTAAGATACAAAAGTTATAGTAGTTCTAAGATGGATTACTGTGTATATATGGACAACGATATGATATGTGCACATATGACATACATGGTATGACACATGCAATGAAACTCAAAGTAAATACAAGTTTAAGTATATATAATCTTAAAAACGGATTAATAATACATATAGTGTCATATACAAGAAGATTGCTAACTGCAATCTAAATTTTACACTTCCAAGTACAAGCGATTGAACAATTAGTACAAGGGTAGTAACCCAAGATCGTTCTCTCAAAAATCGTTTTAATTATTATATTGATAATTAAGAAAATAAATTATGTGACTAGAAATAAAGATTGAATTTTATTTAATTATGACTATAACTAAAGATAAAGATTTTTAAATTACTTAAAATAAAATTGTTGGTCAGACGAATTAACTCCCTGTAATCAACTCTCCGACATAAGAGTCAATTGCTTTCCAGCAGCTAAATAGTGCTCTTCAAACAAAGAGATATCATCTATGTAATTGCGAAAAAGTGCTACTAAGGGGCTGGAGAAAAGAAAATGCGAAAGAACTCAAACAAAAAATGCACACTTTTTTTTGCCGGGGAAGAGTCATCCTATATCTTGCATATTTTGAAAGTTTGAAGTAATTTACTAGATATGTTTAAACCTTTTATCTCAGCTGCATATATCATATGGTCTTCCTACAATACAAAAATATATCATTAAACTATAAAATCAAACAAAGTTGTAAACTTGATACTCTGAATACCCCCAATTATAATTATATGCATTTTTTAGTTTATTTAAGTACGAAATATGAATAATAAAAATAAATGTTCAAAGTTTATAAATACATCATACCTAAAGAGTCGACTATATCAAAAACTAAGCAACAAATATATCATCAAATAATAAATCATCAAAAACTCAAAATCATTTTTAAAACCTAATATGATAATAGAGAATCAAAAATATTAACTTTACATAAATCAATTAAGCATAATAAGCATATAAATTACATACCAGTAAAATACCTAGGGTTTGTTATCCCCTCTGAACCAACATAAGAATTTAACTGCTCATACTCATCATAGCCATGAATAAAAAAAATATCTTTTATTGATTCTATGAAAGAGTGTGAAAACTAAAATCTTAAAACTCTAATTACATAAATCCCTCTCTAGATCATCCAAAAGCTTCTCTAATTCAGAACTACATCGTATATTTATATCCTCACAAAACCCTAGTAAGAATTCAATTTACAAGGAGACTCTATTTTCTCTCAAAAAACTGCAAAAAATCAATCTATGGCCATGGCTTTCCAAACCTATATATACAGCAGCTCTCGAGTTTGTGTTACAGTCACTGGCTATAGGCAACCAACAAAGGACTGTCAACAGGTATACCTGTAAAATCACAGTTCCGAGCTGATACTTGAGATATGCTTTGATTCTTTGATTTCCTTGAATATAAAACCCTTCAAAAAGACTATACAACACTATAAAATATCGTAGTGGTGAATTTGATTAATAAAAATATTTTTTTATTAATTTCTTATATTAATCACCAAAATTAGATTGCGAGTGCACAAAATAAAGCAAAATAATTATACTTTTTAAGCGTAATCAATTGCATCAAGAAATCACAAGTTTAAAGAATTTGAGAGTATATTCTTACTTTTTGTTAAATGCAAATCAGAAAACAACCAATATTGATATGATTACTCTTCAAAAGTGGAGGAATTTTCTAAGAATCACTCTAGTGAACAAAGGTAGGCACTGGAAAATTTCTCCACTTTGGAAGAGAAGATTAGAGCTCATTTGGAGTGGTTTAAAGAATAAGGTTCATGTAGCCAATTAATGGATTTTCAGCCTAGTATCAGGCTGATTATTTGATGATTTATTTGAGATGATTTGAGAAGGAATTAGCATTGGAAATCTAAAGAGAAAATGTAGAGAAACATGAGAGAAAGAATCTTGATTTTTCTCAAAGTTTTCTGAATTTATTTGTGGGGTTAAACTGCCTCTAAAAAACAATTACTCTACCATATTAAAAACCCTTTAACTTCTTCATAATTACAAAGTAGTCATTGGGTCAAATTCATTCCAAAATTGGTCAAGAAAGGCTACAAGACTGTTAGAGATAAATCTAAAATAGAGAGGATGTTAAAATTGAAATTTTAGATTTAAATTGATTATTTTAATCAGATATTTGTCCAAAAACTGGCCAATCCAAAATATTTCTAGAAAATTTTAAAAGTCCAAATAATAAGATAAGAGGTTCACACTCAACGAAATTTGAAATTGAAGACTAATTGAAAAATATAACTCAATTTACTCAATATATAGGCTCCTTGGCTTGTACAGATGATACGACACAAACTGATACAAGAGCTTAAGGATTATGGACGTTTCAGTCTACCCACCTAATAAAAAAATCTTGTTCTTAAAATTTAAATAAAAAATAAAAGATAACAATAAGGTAAATAGAGAAGTATTGATTTAATAATAAATTTAATAGGCAACGGGATATCATTTGAATAGATATAGATATCTCTCAGAAATACTGTCCACTCGTTCTGATACCACTCACATAGAGAGAAACTATCCAAAGAGACTATAATAGGGGATTATCATTCTATTGGTGCTTCTTGTTATTGAGCACCTTAATCCTCTGATATGCAATAGTTACTGGTTCTGCTCAAAAGATAGCTCAGGTACCAATTATTCCTATTTGCAGAGTCAAACTTGCTGGGAGATTTGAGCTAATTAAGTATGAAATGTGGACCATGTTCATGATCCAAAGATCAGGTTTAGAATCAAAAGCCTAAATGGAAATTGAAACAAACCTAGTCCAAATATTCCTACTCTACTAGGCACAGATCGTAACTAATAGTTTCTCCATTGGCTTTTGCTTTCTTCCCTTCTACCTAAACTATTTCTTCTAGCTACACCTGACTCTTACGGTAAGGAGTTCTTGAAACAGGTGCTACTTCGGAAATTAGATTAGTAGATAACTCCACAAGCCTCTGGTAAGCTATACTCATCAAAGAATGCATATGTTAAAACAGACACTACAGGAATTGCCTCTCCCTCACATCCATAGTAGCGAGAGCTCCACTTATCAGTCTTGTCCTATCTACTGCTGGTTCCAAGATTCCACAAGCACAAAGTAACTCAAGTTTTGGTTTATTAGAGATTTGAATATTATGACTCTCCTATACCAATAAATCACTGCATGAGAGGCACTTAGCCAATTCATACCTATGATCACATCAAAACTAGAATGATCTAAGATAAATAAGTCGACATGAAATTCTCTATTATATACTACTACTTGGAAATGCCAACATTTGTAAACTATCCAATTCCAAGTATTCATGTTCAAATCTGAGTCTAATGTAATATATGATATGGTATGCTGGATAATAAATCTAAATAATAGGAAAAGTGTGAAGCATCAAAGTCAAATAACACACGTGTAGGTACATAACCAATTAAAATAGTATATGTCAAAATTTCCTCATATCCACCGGCCTCTTCTACTGTTAAGGTATAAACTTGATCCTGTCTGCACCCGGAGTTTGCTGTGCCTGAGCTCAATGGAAGACCAGCTACTGTGGTGCCAATTGCCTCCTTGGTGAGGATCCGATAGGTCTTTTTGCTGGTCTCTACTCTTGCTGCTTAGGTGACCCAACTTTTTGCTAATACTATGATGGCTGCGAAGGGCTATGAGTCTGCACAAATTGTCTCTGACCTTCAGAAAGCCTCATTTCCGGATATACCCCCACCAAATAAGCATGCCAAGTATTGACCAATCCATTCGTAGGGCTCCAATTATTATATATATATATATATATATTGTGTGTGTGTGTGAAGTCGGTATATTAGCTCAAAAAAGACAAAAAAGAAAAGAAAATGAAAAAAAAAATAAATACACACACATAAAATCCATTTCCATCATCTGGAACAGACTTCTATGTCTTTCCACATCTCACAAATTGCTGGAAACTTAATCTTCTCTGAGTTCTCTGTTGTCTCCATAGTTGCTGTCATCATTTTTCTTTATGTAGCAGACTCCATTGCTGCCTTCCTCATATTTTTCGTCAAAGAATCCGTTCAAAGGGCAAACAAACCCCTTATCGCCGGAACAGTCTTCCATCAGCTCATCTATTTCGACACCATCTTTGACTACCAAACTGATATTGCCACGATTCATCCGACGTTTCGTCT
>JAYEPQ010000007.1:18514072-18636572 GCA_036321105.1 Dracaena cambodiana
GCCCTAAATCTTCTCCAACTTTAATTGTCCATCCTCTAAGAAAGATCTAATGAAGTAATACCTCAAATGATTATGTTTAGTCCGTGAATGATACGCTGAGTTTTTAGCAAGATGAATTGCACTATGACTATCACTGAATAACCTGCAATCCACTCCATCAGAACCCAACTTACTCATCAATCGCTGCAACTAAAAAACTCTTTACTTGCTTCTGCAGCTGCAACATACTCAGCTTCTGTCGAAGATAAAGCAATAATTGATTGTAATCTTGAAATACAGCTTACCGCTATCCCTCCTGCAGTAAAGACATAACATGTGGTGCTCCTGCCATTATCTCTATCACCCGCATGGTCCGAATCTACAAAACCTTACACATTAATGTTATCACGCCAAAAAACACAAACAATACTTTGAAGTACCTTTCAAATACCTGAAAAACCACTTGACTGCTTGCCAATGTTCCTTCCCAGGGTTCTTCATGAATCTACTCACTACTCCCACTGCATGTGCAATATCTGGTCTTGTACTCACCATTGCATACATGAGACTCACAACGGCTAATGAATAAGGCACATTTTCATGTGTCTCATCTCCTCATCTGTCTTAGCACATTGCTCTTTTGATAGTTTAAACTGACCACCAAGAGCTGTAGTTACCGGTTTTGCATTCTCCATGTTGAATCTCTTCAACACCTTCTTGATGTATCCCTTCTGAGATAACCACAATTTATTATTTTTTTTATCTCGGATAATTTGCATTCCAAGAAGTTGTTTAATCTCACCCATGTCCTTCATAGAGAATCTTCCTGCCAACTTTCTCTTCAGATCATTGATTTTCTTCATGCATGTACCTATCACAAGCGTATCATCTACATACAAAGTAAGTATAATATAATTACTGTCCCTAAACTTTTGTAGATATACACAATGATCTGAATTGCATATGGCTAAATCCGAATCCAACATAAACTTGTCAAACTTCAAGTACTATTGCCTCGGCGCTTGTTTCAACCCATACAAGTTCATTTTCAGTCGGCATACTCAATTCTCCTTTCGTTTAACTTCATATCCCTCCAGCTATTCCATGTATATTCCTCCTCCAAATCACTATGAAGGAAACAGTCTTCACTTCGAGCTGCTCTAAATACAATCCTTTCACAGCCACAATACTTAGTATTGTTCTGATAGAATCCATTTTGACAACAAGTGCAAATATTTCATTAAAATCAATACCATTTTTCTGACCGTATCCCTTCACCACAAGTCTAGCCTTGAATTTTTGTATCCCTCTTGCCTTATGTTCACCCTGTATACCCACTTATTATGCAATACTTTCATCTTTTTCGATCGCTTCACCAATTTTCATGTGTGATTCTCCTCCAAAAAAACCATCTCATCACGCATGGCTTGCGCCCACTTAAGACGAAACTCATCTTGCATAACCTCTTGGTAACTCTCTGGTTCACCAGCATCAGTATATAAAACATGATATAAAGGAAGATAAAGTTTTTAGATTGGTTTCCTTATCCTCGTGCTCCTCCTCAAAGTGAGAACACTCTATGATGAAGTACTGAAACCATCTACTTCAGTCAGTGGCTCTCTCTCTTGTTCGGTCTCATCTGAAACTTGTATATTCTCAAGTGTAGTCATTTCTTCTCCCTTAGATGTAGGTATTTCTTCCTTTCTTTTATCTATGAGATCCATCCCATCTTGTGGCTCATCCAGCTCCAAGTACTCTTTCTCAACTGTTTTCTCACTCTTATTCTCCATTCGGTCTTTATACATACGGCCCTCATTGAATACTACATCTCTACTACGAATCACGTTGTTATGCTCATAATCCCACAGGCGATAACCATATTCGTCGCCACCGTATCCAATAAATGCACACTTATGAAATTTATAATCAAGCTTCTTTCTTATCACATGATCCACATGTGCATATGCTATACAACTGAATAATTTTAAGAATGAATAATTCACAGTCTTACCAGACCATACCTCCTCTGGAATTCCTCCATCTAAATCACTAGCTGGACTCATATTGATCAGATAGACTGTCGTACCTACAACAGCTCCCCAAAATTGCAAAGGCAAACCTGCATGTAGTCTCATACTCCGAGCTCGCTCCAAAATAGTTCTATTCATCCTCTCAGAAATACCATTCTGCTGCGGTATTCTCGGTACAGTCTTCACTCTCCTGATCCCGTGGGTAGAGCAATAGTCATCGAACTCCCTATTGTAAAATTCCCCACTATTGTCTAATAACAGACATTTCACCTTCAAATATGTTTCATCCTCAACAAGAGCTTTTCATACCTTGAAGATCTTGAAAAAATCGAGTTTCTGCTTAAGTGCAAGCACCCATATTTTCCTGCTTGCATCATTTATGAAAATAACAAAATAAGAATTACCTCCAAGAAATTTCGCCGAATAAGGCCCCCATACATCTGTATATACCAACTCCAGTCTCTCAGTTTTCTTCTCATTGTCATCCTTCATAAAACAAACTCTTTTCTGCTTTCCAAACACACAGTTCTCACAAAAATCAAAGTTAGCATCTTTCATATTTGTCAACTTACCTCTAAATTGCAATACCCTCATGCCGCTTTCGCTCAAGTGATTAAGCCTCTAATGTCATAAGGTAGCCTTCTCATTCTTCACGGTGGCCAAAGAAATAACGTGATCTACCAAGCTTGAGAGTAAATATAGAGTTCTCACTCTCTCACCCCTGATCACTACCATTGCTCCTTTGCTGATCTTCCACTGTTTCTTCTCAAATGAGATTTTAATCACACTAACATTTCCAGCACACTAACCTTTTCTTGAACTTCCCTTTAGATTTTAATCTCCCTTTTTTATTTGACTCCCTGCATAAACTTTTACCCCTTTCTTTTCTTCTGTCATTATCAACAGATAGAGTAGTACTTGTAGAAACTGTGCTATCACCCATACTTTTTTCATCAATTTATCATTCATAATTGTACTCACAACATCATCAAATTTAAGAGCAGTATTGGAAGTATTGCTGATGGCCAAACAACATTACTCCAACATCCGGTCACGAACACATAAACATCAAAGTTTTAATATCATCAGTAAAAACAAAATCTAAGGATTCAAACTGTGCCCATAATGTGTTAAATTCGTTCAAATGATTAACAACTAAACTATCAGAAAGCATCCTCAAATTGAACAACTTTTTCATTAGAAACAGTCTATTTGAAACAAATGGTTTCTCATAAAATTTATCCAACGCTGACATCGAAGTGGTCTTCTCCTTAGAGATGTTGAACATAACTTGCTTTGTCAGGCACAATCAAATCTGTGCCAATGCCCTCATGTCCAACAATTCCCACTCCTTATCAGTCATCTTCTCTGGCTTTTCTCCAAATAGTGGTTAGTGTAAATTCTTTTGATATAAATACTCTTCCATCTGCAACTTCCACCATTGAAAATCTATCCTATCAAAATTTTTAATCTTTCCCTTCCTATCTTCCACCATAACTCCCACTCAAGATCAACACCGATTTGAGCGAAATCTGACCAGAATTAGGGCTCTGATACCAATTGCTAGCAAAAATAAAGGAATAATACAAATGCAACAACCAGCAGAATCAAATAGTTAACTGAAGAGAAAAATAGTAGAGACAGAGAACATAAAAATTTAACGTAGTTCGGCAATGTGCCTACGTTTACGGGGATATGATCGAAAGTTTCTACTATGTCAAAAGAAATTATAGCACTCTGTGCTATCGCCGCCGACCTTTAATTGCTTCAGCTGCTGCCCTTTAATTGCTTCAGCTGCTGCCCCCTGTTACATTCAACTGCAGCAACAACAATTCCCACTTCCTGGCCAAAATAATTAGTAGTAGCAACAACTTAATTTCGGCTGCAACCGCCAAAAAATTAAACCGCCGTCTTCTTCTTTGTTCTCTGGCCGAAACCAAAACAACAGCAGCAAACCAAATTTTTTTTTTTTATTTTATCTGGCTGATTCAAAATCCTAGAACACAAATCCATATATATATATATATATATATATATATATATATATATATATATATATATATATCATAATGGATTTGGGCCGAGTTTAGACCCGTTTTGGTGGACCGAAATCCGCTACGGCAATAGGGCTCCATTAGCAACAGACTTATGAAGTGTGAAAAATGTTGGATTATAATGTTGTGGATTTCATCATATATTGGTTAGATGATATGCTATTCCACATGTATCCTCAATGGAGTTGGCATGCTCACCATAGAAGGCCCTATAGGATCTCTGCAAGTGGAAGACTGCAACAAGTAAAGCTATTTGAAATAGAAGGTCAACAGTTCCATTTCACACTTGAATAAAGAAAAGAATATTGTTACTGAGTTGGCATCAATTAAGACTATATATATTAGATGAAGAGTTGCAATTATTATTACTGCTACTAATAATTTTCCTTCTAGGTAGTTGGAAAATACTTAATGGTATCATTGAATAACTCAACAATCAATACTTGTAATTATTATTACTACTATCAATGAGTTTCAAGACCTGCCAAATAATATAATCTAACCACGCATAAGCACAATATATACGAGGTCATGACATAATGAATGCATGATGTAACTATGTAAAATAAGAGTGATTAAATTTCAGGTACTCAACATATCTAACAATTTTGTACGCAAAGTAACAGACACGTAAGTTATTCGATCTAGTTTGTAATTAATAGATGAAAGAGTTCATGTGTTCAAGAGGTGACCCTCATCGTACCGTGTGCACTTTGCTCCACTTAGCACTTAATTCCATCTGTACTTAGCTCCGTACCATTCTCATATTATGTTCAGTTGTTCCCGAGGTTTCTAAAAATGTCTAGCTACTACAGATCCTAAAAGTACTCCCATAGATTATTAGATATGGCTCCAACGGACATAAAAGATGACTTGAAACATCTCAAGTTCAAATGATTGCATACGAAATTAATAATAAAAGCAATATCAAGACTATGCAAATGAGATTAAGACGGTGATGATGATGAATAGTGGTAGCAAAAATTAATAGTGTTGGCCGGAATGAGTAGTGTCGATAGGAACTGAGTATTGTTGGCGGAGTTGAAAAGAGTGATTAGGCAAGAATCAAATGAATAAAATAATATAAAAATTATGTAAATAAACCGAGGTAATATTCATCGATGGGTTCTACAATAGGCGTAACTCCAACAGGGCATGGCGAGCTGAGAGGAGTTTTAACAACTCCGTCATTATTTAGTTGTCTTAAAATTGTTGATATCTTATATAATCTTTATCTCTTAATATAATAATTAGAGAAAAGTATAATTAAGTGTTGTAGAGAATTAAATTACCTAGGATAGGCTTAATCGATGTTCGGGATCAAAGGATATCATAGATTTACTAAACATTATATAAGAGCCTTGCTGCTTTGTAGCAACTTCAATTTTAAACTACCTTTTGAAGAGGATAGAATGTGAACTAACAAAGTACTATTAAGAGGAAAAATTTTAGATCTTTGAATTATCTTCTCAACAAGTCTAAGATCAGGTAAATCAGAGGTCGAAATAAAAAATCATGATGATTTTAGTAAACTGGTGCACAAGTTGGAACTGAGACACAGTTTTGAAATAACGTGGCTCGGGTCCGATGTAGATGATATTATCCTCACTTTGTTAGGTGATCTATCTACCAATCAGTTTCATCAAATATCAACTTAGTACCACATGAGAATTAAATACTTAGTTAGGTTGATATTTCCATATTATATTTAATGGGGACTTCTTCTGGTTTGCCTGAGTATTCAGGATACAAATGGATCATTCTAGGTCTTAACCTTACTTACATTAATTTAGTTTACATGTCTAGTTTTATTCCATCATATTTGACATTGGTTTCTGCTGTGACACAAATATATCGGATTATCATTGTGTTATTCAATTCATTGGGATCATAATGTCCCCCACCATATACATATATTTCCTTCGATTCATGGATGCCCAACTTTGATTAACTCTTTTTCTGTTTTTCTGTTATCACTATTTCCATCACTTGCACATTTAATTTATTGTTGGGTCTGACCCCTAGGTTATCACTACACGCCTAGCTATTAGAAACTTCAAGGAGGATCCATGATGTGATAAATTTACTACAAGCGTATAATACCAGTTGTAGCGCTTTATAGGTCATCGCACGGGGATCTAGGTGTTTTTGCATTCTTACTAATTTTTTCATCCTAACGAATTAATTTAGCGCTCTAAGATGAATGAAAGTTATTCTAATTAGCCTAGAATATGAAATCCACTAATTCACAACCAAATATTAACTATTCATCTTCTTTCTTCAATAAAAATCTGATCTTTTAGTTTAATTCCTACTAAAGCATCCTAAGTATGAACTATCAAGTGTCATGCTAGTATAATCTATCAAAGAAATTACTTTTGAATAGAAATAAACTAAATCATTAGATTAATTTAACAAAATGAATAAAAACCAACAACTCCAAGCCCTAACTAAGTATATGTGTAATGCCCCCGTTTTTCAGCTGCTTCCCCAAAACGGAGGACACTACTTAAAATTTTGACTGCATAACCCAACAGTCATAGAATCTTGGAAAAACTATAACTACTGCCATAATCAGATGAATAAATAATATGTTTGAAACTGAAAATTTTTTAATCATACAAAGAGTTAACTATATAAGATAGCATATTGCTCTAAATATGAATGCAAAAGAACCAAAGGAGAAAAGCAGTGTCCAGACAAAAGGAAATATAAACAAATATACACAAGATTCTCCAGAAAGTACTTCACTGCCTAATATTGCTCGGTCTGATCGATAAAGTATGGATCCTCAGTCGGGGTTAGTTCTCTTTCTTGGTCCTCTAAACCTGGATTCAAAACTCAGGGGATTAAACCTAACAAGTAACATAAGGAAAAGGTAAACGTGCTATCACAATACTAGAGATAAAATATGCAAATAAATTGTGATAGTATTAAACATGTCACATGAGTAGTGAAAAATAGAATAAGCAAAACTGTGCACGTCATATGCAAATAGCAGGTAAATATCTTGTAAAGCTGTCAAGTCTAGGTCGAGTCCTTGTTCGTATTTGAAACTAAATGATGGATATGATAGTGTGCAGTTTTCTGTATTGTACAAGTGTCCGTGCATACCCGGGACCTGGCTTCAAACCCATGGTGCTGAACCATGACACACCGCTAGGTGTTCAAGTCAAACCCCGTACTGTAGAACAGTAACGGACATCACCCTCATGGTGACTCATATATCAGACGGTGGCCCAGTACCACCCAGTTCTGCTGCAGTAAAAATCCTCAGCACCTAACAAGAATGGCCAACATGAACCTCATACAATACGGTTCTTATCTGTCATGTAGTTTTTTCCAGTTCACATATCAATCATACACGATATATATGAATTAATGGGAGCACGTAGCTTGTCAAGTCAAACTGTATAGAAATCCTTATCATGAAAAATAAGAATTCAGGAATCAAAACTCAAGATCATATATATACATATCACAAAAATACTTCATATCACGTAATCAAGATACAAGAAACTTGTTATCATGTTCCTATTAATGGTCATGCTCATCGTATATCGAGTATTCAAATAATTCATTCAATCATACCATGTATTAGGTTCAAGTATTTATACTATATATTACGTTCCATCTATTACATAAACTGTATTATTCATGAACCAATTCGCAGTGTACTACTTGGTACCATTAAGGTCCTTGTACTAAGAAAAGTTAATAATCTCGTAATGCTTTCTTAATATACTTAATTGCTGGATAATTAAACCTGGTTAAATATTTCTTGTAATAAATTTTATATTGTAGTTGCGGCTTGTTATGCATCTGAACTAACTGACCAAGCTCAAAATATATTAGTTGAAAATGTGTAGTCCTACACGTAAAGTGATATGGAGACCACATTGCTCCCAAGAAAACTATACATATAGGTTTGTCTCACTAAAGTAATAATCAGCATACATGGTCATGTTGTCACATGCAGAAACATTTTAGTCCCTATCCCAACTCCAACGCCACAACTCCAAATGTACATAAGCAGTGGCTAGATCAAGCATAAACATATAAACTATCATCTAACTTTAGCAGTTTAAATAATTTCCTTCTAGGAATTATGTATCAGCTTAGAAGGTTGAAGTCAATCTCTTACTCCTTGATCTTGTCCATATTTTTCTTCAGTCACTAACGCCAGCTTAGAGGACTGAAGACGATTGATAGCCGATCAAAATTTTGCAGCGGCCTACATGCGATTCCTGATCGGGTCATAATATTCCAACAGACCAAGGAGTGAAAACAGAGAAAGCTAGGCAAATAAAATGTTTAAATGCCAAGAAAATATAAATGAGAAGGTCCCTGTGTATTCCTGTCTAAACCATGCTATACCAAGAGGATGACATCATAACTATTTTACACCTTACACCACAGTGTAAAGAAGATGGGTAAACTGAGGTAGAGTCTGTTGCAGTCAATGCTACAAATGGAGGGTTGACCGTAAACGTCGGCAAGGGAACTATAATCAACATCGATCATAGTGGAGTTGCGATAAGCGGCGGCAAGTCACTTTATGTGAACGATGGTCACGAAGACGTTTGGTCAACACCGGCAAGGGAACCAAGGATGAAAATAGAAAATCCAACCAAAGAAAATATAAATTCTAAAGAGGAGGACGTAGTTACTTGCCTTAGCTCAACCGTAGGTCTCAATTTTTTTTTTTTTTTTGCTGTTGTATCTGGAGATTGAACAGTAGAAGGAAAATTTTGGGCTTTTTAAGTTTTATATATTATTAAATCGTTTATCTTCTTAAATTTTTACAGAGTGACACTTAATCTTTGCCCTATGCGACCCTTATTCTCTACTCGACAGCACACCACCAACCCCTGCTCCTCTTCGCAGCACACAATGACCTGGGGAGGAGATTGGGTTAAAAAAAAAGTAATTATTATTTTAATTATTATTTTTTTTTCCGTTCTCCAAATGCTACTAATTTATGTAGTATATAGTATTCAGCGTGAGAAACACTACAAAATTATCCGTTTGTTGTTTCGATATCCGGAATAAATTAACCGAAATTTTGAAGTAATTAAAATGATGATTTTAATATTATTAAATTAGTAATTTTGGGAGTATTTTTCGGCTACATAAGAAATATCTCCAAAAATCCTAAATATTACAAGACTAATAATCGCAAAGACCGAATGTCATTTGGATTTGTAGATTTAAAGTTACGTTCACCGAAAGTTATTTCAGTGTACAAAATTGACTTCAGTAAGCTTATTTGGCACGATCAGACTCAAAAGAGAGATGCAGGTAGCTCGAATTTTATGATATTACAATAGACTATCAAAATACTTAAATTAAGCATAGCCTATCAAAGTTCTAATCTACGAGTTCTTGTATTTTTATTGTTTTATATAAAAATCCTATCTTTTTTTTATTATTATTTTATAAAGAACACAAATAGAATAAAATAAGCTTGATCCCTAGTTTCATCTACATCCTAGGAGTAAACTAAACTTATACTCCTAATTAACTAGATCCTATTTTTAATCATGAAAGCAAATAAAAATCCTGTGTTTCCTAGAAAGCAATATATAATCTATATTAGAAAGCAAAATAAATATATCTAGAAAGAAAATAAAAATAATTAACTTGCAAGAATAAACCTCTGAACAATGGTGCTCCTCTAGAGCACGGTATTGCGGCCGTTACCCATTTAGCAAACTCTAATTTTATTAAATGATTTTCTAGTACAAAACTGTATAAAAAACCTAGTTACAACTACATGACCAATATATAGGTTTCGGAGAACCAATCCTATTCTGAATACAAGTGAGTAACTATGAAATTACCTCGAAGACCTAAAAAAAATCATCAGTTTTTGGGCCCCATTGGGCCACCAATTGATGGCAAATGTCGCCAAATAGCAATAATAATATAACATCTTGGCCCCAATTTTCTTCTTCTTAAGTGTCTTCTCTTATTCCTTAGATTTTAATAAATGTAGTTAGGTTTGACTCTCTGAAGCATCATGATCTTATAGTTTTGATCACTTTTTAACTCTTTTCTGCACTTAGTTTCCTAATCCAGCTTTGAGTTTATGCAATCTCCTTATAGGAATAGGTTTCACCTGAAAATATACTAAAAATATCCAAGTAGTATTATTTATAAAAAAAAATAGATAAATATGGAGGCTATAAATATACAATATATGATACTTATCACACTCCCACATTGCTAGTTCTCGAGCAAAACCTAAACCCAAAAAGAAAATCCTAACTCACTTTCACAGGAATCGCGATTACACTTAACATGTGCAATATGCCTTTAAACCCCTAGGTTATTCCAGTGGACGAGTTGTGTCTCATGAGGGTTTGTAGTGAATATACCCACAAAATTCTAAAGAAAGTAGATTAAGAAACAAAGAGAATAACAATAAGGATAACAAAAAAAAAAAAAAAATCAAGAAAAACAAAAAATTTATACAAAATAAAGAAAAATCTTTTTTTATTTTTTTCAATTAATCTTAGTAATATACAAACTCAAGAACGCATTTATATTATCAGTTTTCAAATCAAATATCATATCAAATATACCTATCGTTTTAATCAAAAATTCAAATCCTATCTTTCAATACCTACTAATAGATAATCAATTGGCTCATATACATGTATATGCACGTGTGATAGTCTAGTTCGACTTTTGACTCCAACTCTAACATATGATTCATCTCCTCTCTCTAAACAATTTTTTTCTTTTTTTGGGAATATTTTACCTTTCATGCGAATTTTCACGCTTCCTTAGGCGCAAAGTACCCGATTACTCGGATCATACTCTCTTTTTTTCCTCGAATATTTCACCTTTCATGCGAATATTTACGCTTGCTTAGGCGCAAAGTACCTAATTACTCGGATCATACTCTTTTATTTCATTTCTGAGGCTATTGCCTTAATATCAGGCTCACCTCTTTTTTTTTTCTTTTTTTTTTCATTTCTGAGGCTATTGTTTTAATACCAGGCTCAGCCTTTTTTTCGTTTTTTCTCTTATTTAGAGAGAAAAAACTACTCAATCGTTATCATCTTTATCCTTAACTTAATAAATTATTGTGAAGTGAAAAATAGATGTATACTTATCTCAAAATTACTATTAGCTGTATTTATTTTTTGGATTTTTATTTTTTTAATAAAATTCTAAGTGTATTATCCAATCTACTCTCATATTAAACTTCAAATCTAAATTTATTATTTTATTTGTAATTAGTTTGATTTATTGAAGAATTTTTTTTTGAATTTTTTTTACTTTTATGTTTTTTTTCAGTTTTTTTTAGTTAGTTTCCCTAAAACTATCCAAAGTGTAAAATAAAGAAACCCAAAATCTAAAAATAAAATAAAAATCCTAGAAAAAACACAAAAAAATCTCCTAACCCACTCCCCCACACCTAAACTTATGTATGCCCTCATACACAAATCATTGGTATCGTCCTCTCTTTCCCTCCTGCTCAATTCTCTTGGTGCACGACATGCACATGCAGTAGAAGTTCCTCTATGGTCACTTTGTTTCAATCGACACCAAATTTTTTTCAACATCACGCTAGACAACATTGATTTGTTCAATGGGATCCGCTAGTAAGTCTTGGTCAAAGAAAGCATAATCTTCCTCTTCTTGTATTAAATCGGTGGCATATATATCTTCTTCAACGTATTTCTATTCCAATTTTCTGGAACAGCAGCGTGATATATTACTGATATGTGCTCTACGGCTATGGACACATGTGAGGATGCATATGCATCAAATTCTGCAGCTGACATCAATCCGCAACACACTTGTGTAATCAGATACGGCAGAGGCAAATGAGTCCTTGACTTCATCTTAGCATCTATAATCGTGTCAACTAATTGTGTGCACATACAAAAATGAGTGTCCTGACGCATGATGGAATCAATAATGTGTAATGTGGTTCTGTAAAATGATGACATGTGTGTAATCCCCATTCCATTAATAGTGATCCGCGCTGGCAAGTCGCGTATACATTGCGATAAAGTGTTTTACTGTTGATCCCTCTATCGCGTGTCACTATACAATTCGGACCCATCTGTGTAAAATATTTCTCAATAGCGCCTGGGGTTTGATCCCCAGAGTGAAGGAGGATATCAGTGGATGCAGAGATGGCTGTTGCATGCACCTCGTGGATTTCTCCACACCAGTGAAATTTAATGGTTTTGCGATCCTCCGAAATATCAAATTTCACAAAACTCGAATAAAACTCTTCTACTAACTCTGGAATGTAAAATGAAGTGGGCATGTATAACAGGTAATTCCATACCAAAGTTTCTGTGGTGGATAAAAAATATATCAAAAATGTAGAAAAAATCTCACCAAAGTATTTTTCACAAGCAAACCATGCCATTAGATTATACCGGAGACCATACAAAATTGTTATAATTTAACAGTAAATAGAGACTGCAGAAACCTCACCTCCCCTGAAGTTTCAGGGGAAAAACCTCAATTTTGGCAGCTAATTGACAGTTTTGGCCCTGTTTGGCAGCAAAGTGGGGGAACCTAGGGCGCAACCAGTTGGGGAAGGATGCTGATGAGGAGATCTACTTCTGGTTGCCTCTGGTTGGAGCAAAAATTGTGAAATCCCTGCGGACTTGAAAGGAGCACAAAGAGGACAATGGGGAAAGAAAAGGATAGATAGGGTTTGGGTTTGGAGCTGGTTGGGATTTATAGAGATGCAAATTTCAACTAGTCCCTTCCTTCCCTCATATATTACTCTGTAGCCCTCAACTTCTATTGTACTTTGTATTATGTTAGAAATACACAACAATATATATACACTCTAATTTACAAATGAATACATGCCTCTATGCATAGATTGGGTCGCGAAGTATCACGACCTCTACATGATCGCTCGCTCGAGTCTCTAAAAATGGTTTTAATTTTTGACCGTTCACTTTGAATAAATCACCGTTGCTAGGGTTCTCAAGATCGATTGCACCGTGATGGTACACAGCCCGTACTATGTATGGTCTACTCTATCTTGACCTCAACTTTCCTGGAAATAAATGTAGTTTTGAATTATATAAAAGAACTTTCTGCCCTGGAGTAAATGACTTGTAAATTATCGCTTTGTCATGAAATATTTTAGTATTCTCTTTATAAATCTTAGCACTCCCATATGCATCCCTTCTAATCTCATCAAGCTCATTAAGCTGTAACCTCCGTTGTTCGCCAGCTTTTTCGAGCTCAAAGTTAAAAAACTTAATGGCCCATAAAGCCTTATCTCCAGCTCCACCGGTAAATGACACACTTTTCCAAATATTAACTGATTGGGAGACATGCCTAGATTGGTCTTGTAAGCGGTACGGTAAGCCCATAATGCGTCCGCGAGTTTACATGATCAATCCATTCTATTGTGTTGCACCGTCTTCTTCAAAATTAGTTTTATTTGGCGATTGGAAACTTTCACTTGCCCACTAGTTTAAGGATGATACAGTGTAGCTAACTTATGGGTAATGGAATATTTTCTCATGAGCGTCTCAAATGACCGATTAATAAAATGGGTACCGTTATTACTAATGATAGCTCAAGCAATTCCAAATTGAGAAAAGATATTCTCTTTCATGAACTTGACAACAACTTTATTGTCATTTGATTTTATGGCAATTGCCTCTACCCATTTGAAAATATAATCGACAGCGATCAATATGTATTATTTTCCAAATGAGTTGGGTAACGGTTCCATAAAATCTATACCCCATACATCGACTATTTCGACCTCAAGGATGGGTTGTAGAGGCACCATATTGCACCGTGAAATTTTGCCTACGAATTGACATCATGTTCATATTTTGCAATATTCCACAGTGTCTTTACAAAAAGTTAGCCAATAAAAGCCTCTCTGCAATACCTTTCAGCCTTTTCCTTGGACAAAAGTGTCCTCTACAAGTAAGATCATGACATAAGGAGAGGACACTTTGTATCTCATCGTCAGGTATGTATCGATGTATGATCCAGTCTAGACAACATTTGAACAGATATGACTCATCTCAATAAACGAATTTTACTTGGGATAAGAATCTATATCGGTTTTGTTTGGACCAATGAGATGGAATCTCTTTGGTCACAAAATAGTTCACAATGTCAGCAAACCATGGTTCATGCGTTAATGCAAGTAATTGCTCATCAGGAAATTATTCATTTATGGGGTATGAATTAATTGGAGCATTGGGTAGGCGAGACAAGTGATCAACAACTAGATTATCAGTACCTTTCTTGTCTAATATCTTGATATCAAACTCTTATAATAAGAGGATATATCGAATTGGACTTACTTTTGCGTCTTTCTTGGTCAACAAATATTTCAAAGCAGCATAATCAGTGTATACTATAATCCGTGATTTAAACAAGTAGGAGCGAAAGTTTTCTAGCACAAAGACGACTGCCAGAAACTCTTTCTCTGTAGTTGAGTAGTTCAACTGGGCGTCATTGAGTGTCCTACTTTCATAGTAAATCACATGTGACTGCTTATTAATACGTTATCCAAGGACGACACCGATAGTATAATCTGATGCGTCACACATAAGCTCAAAGGGCAAACTCCAATCTGGCGCATGAATGATAGGAGTGGTGGTAACGCCTTCTTGAGCTGCTCAAACGCTCTAAGACAATTAGGTTTAAAATTGAATGGCACATCCTTGGTCAGCAGATGTGTCAAAGGCTTAGCAATTTTGCTAAATTTTTTGATAAATCTTCTGTAGAATCCAGCATGGCCAAGGAAGGAGCATACATATTTCACTGATCGTGGAGGTGGAAGATTTATGATGAGATCCAACTTGGCTATGTCAACCTTGATACCATCCTTCGAGATGACATGCTCAGTATTATGCCATTTTTTACCATGAAATGGTATTTTTCCCAATTGACTGCATGAGAACTAATTCTAAATTATGTAGACACTCTTGTAATGAATCTCCGAAGATGGAGAAGTCATCCATAAAGATTTCGAAAAATCGTTCAACCATGTCAGAAAAGATACTTACCATGCACCTTTGGCATGTGGCGGACACATTACATAACCCAAAAGGCATGCGTCTACATGCAAAGGTGCCAAATGGACACGTGAACGTAGTCTTTCCTGATTCTCTGGAGTGATGAGAATTTGGTTGTAACCAGAGTAACTATCTAAGAAATAATAGAATTCATGTCCAGCCAACCATTCCAACATCTAGTCAATAAAAGGTAAGGGGAAGTTGTCCTTCCTATTTGCAACATTTAGCTTCCTATAATCGATACAAACTTGCTATCTCGTCTGCATATGCATCGGGATAAGCTCATTTGCATCGTTCTCGACTACAGTGATTCCAGACTTCTTGGGCACTACTTGAACCGGACTTATCCATGCACTATTAGAGATAGGATAGATGATCATATTATCAAAACACTTAAGAATAACCTTCCTCATAGCTTCTTTCATTACTGGATTCAACCTATACTGAGGATCTCTTGTAAGTCATGTATTATCCAATAAATAAATTATATGCTGCACTATAGATGGACTAATCCCCTAAATATCGGCCATACTCCAGCCTATAGCATCCTTATGTGTTTTCAACACTTATATGAGTTCTTTCTCCTGAACTTTAGTCAAATCTGCGAAGATAATGACTGGTAGTATATCGTGTTCACCCAAGAAAACGTACTTGAGATGACTTGGAAGGGTCTTCATCTCAAGCTCAGGTGGACACTCAATAGATGATTATAACTAAACTCGTGGTTCAGTCATCAATGGCTCAGGTGGAAGTTCCCATCACGTGTAAGACACATAATTAGATGACTCATCGAGCGTATCTAAGAATAAACTCTCATCAACTAAACTATCTAGCTCGTCAAAAATTCTTCCTCTTGGTGCTCACTAGACAACCCTTGGATCATATTTACTTCTAGGGGCTCATCATGTGAATCATTAGGTTGGCGCCCTAGATTGAATATATTCAAGTCAAGTGTCATATTTCCAAAAGAAAGTCTCATCGATCTACTCCAGCAATTAATAATAGCATTAGATGTGGCCAGGAATGGACGTCCCGAAATGACTATGATACAATGTTATGGATCCACCATATGTTGAGTCTCGAGAACTATGAAATCAACTGGAAAAATAAACTCTCCAATCTTAATCAAAATTGCCCAATCTCTCTCATAGGCTTCTTCACGGATTAGCCAACTGTAACGTAATCCTTATAGGTCTGAACTCTCCCAGTCGTAACTGTTGATACACTGAATAACAAAGTAAGTTGACACTTGCTCCTAAATCTAGTAGAGCCCTTTCAATCACTATAGTTCCTATGGTGCAGGGGACAGTAGGATTTTCACGGTATTTGTACTTTACAGGTACTGACTAAGAGAGGATGCTAGAAATGTTAGCAGTTAGAAAGACTTTATTTGGAATATTTGTTATTCTCTTCTTCGTGCATAAATCCTTTAAGAACTTTGCATAAGCAGCTACTTGTTGGATTGCATCAAGAAGAGGAATATTGATCTTAACTTGCTTGAATAACTCAAGGATATGCTCAACCTGAGGAGAATTTTTCTTTAGATGATTTGGATAGGGAACTTTCGGCTTATAAATATGGTCGATAGGCGGATCAGATTCAGAAGGGTCAAACTTCTCTATTATGCTAGTGGGTGGATCTTAGGATGATGATAATGGTGAATTTTGAGGTGATGATGGAATTATGGAATCAGGAAGTGTAGCCTGTCGTGCACTAGGAGTGGAATCAAGTGGCATGGCTACATGATTGTCAACCAGCTTGCTAGAGCGAAGTGTGTGAATGACATTAACTTGGTTGACATGCGACTAATTTGAGTTAGAGGAACTTGCGTTAGAGTTTGTTAAAGGTTGACAAAAAGTACTCTTACCGCATTCACTTATTTGACTTGCTAATTGTTAAACCTGCTGCTCTAAATTCTTAATAGCCTGAGAGTTCATGAGCAAGTGCTGATAAGTTTTTTGAATAAAATCAGTTGATACTTTTATGAGATTTTGCATATGTGTGTCAAGATTGGACGAGGACCTGAGAAGATTTTCAACACTCTTCTCAAGTGACTGAAGTTGCTTTTCTTGATCATTGTTAGGCCCCTGTTGTGGATGTGTTAGGTTTTGTGCAAGTAGTCTATTCTGATTGTTCCCATGATTTGAAGCATTTGGGTGTTGATAAGCACCCACATTTGGTCTTGAAAACTGGCTATTGGCTGGAGACTGCATGTTAGGGTTGGGGGCTCCCTGATATTGCCCTTGACCCCAAGAGAGATGTGGATGGTTCCTCCAGCCATAATTGTATGTAGGAGCGTATGGATTATTCATGGGTTCTGGCTATAAGGCGTTTGCCTGCTCAAGTGTTGGACCCATGGAATTCACTAACAGTGGACACTCCTCCATGATGTGATTTGGAGTTCTCCAATTGAAGCATGTGAGACCTTGTAATTGGTTGACTTGACCTACTGGTGGAGCACTAGAAGTCTCCAACGCCTCAATTCTCCGCATAAGGGCTGTAATCTTAAATTCGACAGCTATCAAGCTATCGACGCTATGGATTCCACCCTTATTTACAGATATTGATGCATTGGGTTTCTCAGCGGGACTCTCCCACTGCATAGTTTTCCAAGATAAGTCCTCAAGAAAGTCCCACGCTTCATCCTCATTCTTTTTTCTAGACTCCCCTTGACACATGGACTCAAGAAGAGTTTTGGATCTGTAATCGAGTCCTTCGTACACGATTTGACACAACCACTACTTTTCTATCGCATGGTGGGGGCACTGAACTAGTAAATCTTTGAATCGTTCCAATTATTTCCAGAAGAATTCTCCCGACACTTGATGGAATTGATTAATTTGATTTCGAATTTTTGCCGTCTTGTGCGTAAGATAATACTTCTTAAAAAAACTGCAACTAATTCATTCCAAGTAGTGATTGAATTAGTATGTATACTGTACAACTACTTCTTGGCATTATCTTTGAGAGCGAATGGAATAAAGCGGAGCTTAATTGCTTCTTCTGATAAGTTTTGCAGTTTAATAATCATGCACACTTTCTTAAATTCACTGATAAAGAGGTATGCATCCTCAGAATCAGAACTAATAAATTTAGGAAGCATGCTGATATATTGCTGTTTCAATTCATAGTGATTACCCATTGCATGTGGGAGTTTAATGCATTACGATAGTGATGTGCACAACGGGTAATATCAATCCTGAAGGATCGGGATCGGTTGGTTCATCTTATCTCCCATGAATAAATCTAATCTCACTAGTTGACCAAATTGATCACTAGTCCAATTTGGCATGAACTAGCTACCGTGAATGGATGCGTGAGTTTCCTAAACTAATGTAAGAAATGAGGCGTTGTGAAGATGAAACGGTGGAAGAATTATGACAAAAGAAAAATTGTGATGTCCTACTGTTTCTACTGTTTTTTAAAATTTTATACAAAACTAGAGAAACAAAATACAAAAATGGAGAAAGTTTGGGTTCAGAATACACCTAAACTGCTGCTATTTGGCAATTTTTGCCGCCAATTAGCGGCAGAACCAGAGAGTTTTTCTCTCTGGTTTCTGCTACATAACTCTGGAGCTCTTCTAATCCCTTTTTCTCGCTTTCTGGTCCATGCACACTCAACACACACTGTTGACCCATTAAACACTAGAGTAAGCAAGAAAACACCGTCGATTCCCGACAACGACACCAAAAACTTGATATGATAAATTTACTGCTGTACGCCCGAAAATTGAACCTTTGATTCCATTGCAAAATTGATGAATTACAATAGGAATTTAGATTACAAAAATTTCGAAGAATTACAAGAACGAGAATATTGGTGGATTCCCTTTTTTGAGTGGGTACGGGTGGCGGTGGAGTCTTGTTGCTGCCTCCGTTGACTATCCAACTTGAAAGGGGATCTGTGAAGAAAACCTGCTCCTTCTGATCTCTCAACCCTCTGTGAAGAATCGCTCTGCCGGCTCCAAAGAAAAGTCCCTCTTCTCTCAAGTCCAATCCTATATTTTATAGACTGAGAGAACTTCAAATCCGGATTGATTCGCTCCTGAAAAACCGGATCACGGAAAATCAGCAAAGGAAACAAAACAAAAATACGGAAAATAACCCGCGGGTTGGCACATGCGGGATCGCTCCCGCGGGTGCCAACCCGCGGGAGGCTCCCGCAGTTGCATCCCGCGGGATGTCCCGCGGGTGGCAACCCGCGGGATGTCCCGCGGGTTGCATCCCGCGGGATCCTCCCGCGGGTTGCAACCCGCGGGATTCTCCTGCGGGTAGCAACCCGCGGGAGCTCTCCCGGGTTGCACTTTCGGGTTCTCCCATTGTGGTTTCCATATAATTTTATTTTATTTTATTTTATTATTTTATTTAATTATTTTTAGTGTCTACATAACCCCCTCCAAAGTTTTTGGAATTCTTTAATTTATTTGTAATGAATTTCAAAATACTTTGGATTTTTTCTTTTTAAGTGGGATTGTTTGTTATTTGGATCTTAGTTTGAGTAGGAATTAGCATTAGAATAGGAAAAGGATTTTAAATAAATATCCAAGTCCTGTTTGGACTCTAATCAAACTCTGATTTTGGTCAGAACTTTGATTCCTTTCCCTATTTGAACTCCTGCTAATTCACTATAAATACCCATAGATCTCCAACTTTTTTCTCATAATCAGAAAATCTCTCGTTCTTTTATTTTGTACGATTACTTTCTCCTTTCTCATGGCTTCCGCAGGCACTTCGCAACCACATGATTTAAATGCTGAAGATCGATCAGTGGGCGTTATCGCCGATGAGGATCGACACGCAGGCGTCACCGCCGCTGTTGATCTCTCTTCCCTGATATCAGGTAAACAAACGGTCATCCATTTACTTTAAAATCGCTTTTGCGGTTATTACGAAAGAGATTTCGTTATGATGTAAATATAACACGCGAAAGAGACTTCGTTATGATGTAAATATAACATCATGCACGACTACACAGTGATGACCACAGGATTGATTACAAATCTCACAAATCTGACACTGGGGTGTCCACCGAGGAGTGGTATCCCACGGGTGTCCACCGGGGAATGGCATCCCGCGGCGCGGGCGCCCGCCTGCGGGTGGCACCCCGCGGGTGGCACTCCGCGGGTGGCACCCCGCGGGTGGCACCCTGCGGGTGCCCGCCCGCGGGTGGCACCCCGCGGGTGCTCGCGGGAGGCACTCCGCGGGTGGCACCCCGCGGGTGGCCACCCGCGGGTGGCACCCCGCGGGTGGCCACCCGCGGGTGCTCACCCGCGGGTGGCACCCCACGGGTGGCCACCCGCGGGTGGCACCCGTGGGTGCCTACCCCTTTTTTTTTTTTTTTTTTTTTTTTTTTTAACTTGGACTAAAGTGTTTTTTTTTTTTTTTTTTTTTCACAGTCCAGTACTCGACGGATCCTTTGTCCAAGAATAATTACTTTGGATTTTCGAGCAGTCCGAATAATCAATCTCACTTTGGATTCGACGGTCACATCCCTTTGGTTGAGGAGCGAAGTAGTGCAGATCGACAACAGAAAATTATTAGCTGCAACCCCCTCACAGCTCGTGAATTAATCACGGATTCCGTCTTCAAAGGCGCCAATAGACAGATTTTGAAGAAACCGCAATTTCTTTTTGGGGATGCTGTCAACCAACGAGACGAAGATTTATGGGACAGCACCAAGTGGTTGAGCAATGTTGGAGGTCGCCATATGTTTATCCCGGATCTGGAGCGCAGCTATTCTTTATCCTATCTACAGCGGATTTCATATCCCCGCATGATGTCTTGGCCAATTACCCGTAGCAGTCATGGCGTTGCGACCGGGAGATTTAACAGAAACGGCCCATTTGTCGACGGCCCGGCAAAGTATGTTACAGGTCTGTTGCCCAGTAGATTCGGTAAAGACTTACCTGTTGGAGAGCACCCGAAACGAGCAGACACCTTTATGAATCAATTTTCGGATGCCCATGGTCAATTCCCAGCTCATGATTTCCGCACTCCTGGATGGATTCACTCCACTTCGCGATCATGGTGGTCTCGGATGACCCATTTCGTTCTGGAAAATTTCAAGACACGTTTAGAGAAGCTTGGCCTCTATCGTGCGGTGCGCAACGTGCAATTTGGAATTCCACATAGTTCTCCTCACTTTTTCTGCATACTGGAGATGTATAATCCGGAGACCAATACCTTCTTCACCCCTGTTGGAGAATTGGGATTTGCACTTCACGAAATGCATGAGATTTCAGCATTATCCATAGGCGAAACCCCTTATGAGGAGTATGTTCCGAATACGAAGGAATTGCTTCGCCTCAAGGCTGTTCCTAATGCATACTCAACTTACTGGGAGTTGATGTGTCATTACAACATTTGTGCTGATATCTCCAGGCCACGAAATCAAGGGGCGCGCCAGGCCCGAAATCAAGGGGTGCGCCATAAGGTATGGGCAGAGTATCTATTTCAGAATCTGGAAAGATATGAGCGCAGCATCCAAGTACGGGTTGCTTGCGATATGGATACTGTCCATGAGAGGATTGGCACCTGCTTTGCAACTACATACACTGCAGAATCTGATGAAGACGGGTTCAAAGCTCAGACTGTTTTCGAAAGTTATCACTACCAAGCAGCTTCCCCCATATCAGACAATGCTGTTTTCGCCGGATATCTCATGTTGTGGTTGAAGCGCTGTGTAGTGCCTACCTCGTGCCGCGAAACCGTTACCGTTGATGTTATTTACCCTGCAGTCCTGTTAGCGTTTGGCCAGCCTCTGGGGTTATTGCCAGCTATGGTTTGCAGTTTGCAACGTGGCTTGAGGGACATAATTGCCCAATTTGCAAAGTTCAACAGGCGGAAGATAAGGGTGGTAACACTATCTTCAAAACGCCTAATCCACGCATCGACCTGCCATTCACTTATCTAATGGCTTGGTTCGTATTGCACTGTCATGAATTGATGACTTCTCCTTCAGGACTTATTGATCATGCCATTCCTCATGTACAGCGTTTCGAAAATTGCTCATGGAATGGGAGGTACATGGCTAAGATTCGGCAAATCCTTGGGCGACATCAAAATTACCATATTTACCGTTGTTTCCCAAAATTTCTCGGAGGAAGTTATAGTAGCCAATTTGAAGATAGTTCTGGAAATGATGGCTATACATCCTTGCCATCGGGTTGCTTCTGGTGGCTTATTAGCATCCGGCCAAGTCATCTGGTTTTTCGACAGGGTCGAATTTTCCTCATGGAGTCCTATACACCCAGTCGCTTCGCACGTCAGTTCGGATATGATCAGCTATATGTTGGCAATCCGAACTCTTATCTCCGTCGTGAGGGAAATCTTCTCGAGGGTGCGCGAGGATGGTACCATTTTGCGGCCGGAGGTACAAAGGCATCTTTTACCCTTCCAAGCCAGTCACCCTCCCTTTTTGCATCAATGGGATTCTGCAATTGGTATCATCTTGCAGATATTATCCCTGGCGACTATCAGGTTAATCATTCCTTCTTAAGGCATATTGAGGCATCGCATAGATCCTCGAAAAAAGACTTGGCGCGTGAATCCCAATCCATAGGCGCCTCTCTTAGTCCTGATAGCAATGATGGCGATGGACAAGATGATACTTCTACCCCAGCTTCTCCTCATGGAGGTAGATCCGCGTCGAAGCGCTCAAATCCCAGAGGAGTCAACGTTCCTCAAAAGAAGAAGAAATTTCAGGCTCGGGTTGACAATTCGGTTGTAGGACGAACCGTTAGTCGTTTCGGTCTGCCGACCACGACTCATCCGGATCGATCGACCACGAGTCATTCAGATCTACCAACCGCGACATCTGTAGTTCCGTCAATCGTTTCATCTAGGAATGATTTTCCTATTACCACTTCGATGTTTGCGTCAGGAGGACACTTGTCTACTACAACTCTTCCGGTCTTTTCCACTGTTACACCCACACCGACTTCTTCTAGCGAGGCTGCCAGGATGTATGGTTTTGCCGCCTTCTCCACTCTTGAGACACCTGCTACCGTAAATCCAGTCCCTAAAGCTGCAAATCTTGGCAGGAGCGATCCAACTATCCCGGATAGAGGAGCTGTGGAGCCGACGGGTACTGCATTGGACAATAGTGCACTAGACGTCTTCTTGTCATCTCCCGGTGAAGTTGCTTTGCCTAGCTCAGCACCAAGATTTGTCTCTTCTGGTGAGCGTTTTTCTTTAAGATTTGGACTTCATTGTATCTCAGGTGGTGAAGGTTCAACGACCCACGCCTCCCCGACTGCCAGATCAGACTCTTTGGATCTTGTGGACTATTCTGGTGTAAGTGGGGACATTTGTGACCTTGACGGTCTAGGCTCTGATGGAGAGTTCGATAGTGACTACTTCTATCAACCCAGCATGGACAAAGCCTCTCACTTCCCTTTGGAGGTCTCAGAGGCGGATAGACCTGAGAGATCTGGTTCTATTTCCATAGCCGCCACCAATGCAACCTTTCCACCAGGTATTTGCATACTCTTTTTTTTTTTTTTTTTGCACAAATCTTTTTGATGATAATACACGACCGCTCTATTTTTACCAGACGCAGGTGATGCTAGCGCAATTTCCATGTCTTCTGCAGAGGCTCTAGTAATATCTGTGAACACAGAAAGCCTTCTTTTGCCGACATGCATGGTTTCATCACATTCTGACGCCATGGAACCAACGTGCGGCGCATTAGCCATGCCGCTAACATTGGCGACCTCGACAGCAGAGGTGATGACCACTCCAGCGCGAGTTGCGACCAATTTATTAGATGTGGCGGCAACTCCATTGTTAGAATCTCATATATCATCAGCATTCCCTACGGTCGCTCCATCATCCATACATCCTCTACCTGTAACCTCAACAGATTTGAAGCAGAATTCGGCCTCCAGCTTTAGTGAAAGAATCATCAGTCGCAATGTCGAATTCTTTCTTGAACTTTTTTATGGATGCATTGAGGAGATTCTCAACGGAGAGGATTCTCTGGAGAAGGTTCATCCTCTCATGGTGAGTCACCTAGACCATATCACGAGGATTGGAGGACCGCAGCGAGCAGCTCCTTATAGGGCTCGATGGGACGAGTTGGAGGTCCAATTGTCATTACTCAATAGTTTGCGCCAGGCCGATCTTGCCGAGATAGCAAACCAAGAAGTGGCTCGCTTACGAGCCCAAAACTTGGCTCTTCACGCCGAATTTCAGCAGAATATAGAACGCCAGGCCCAACTCGTAGCGGGACTCCGAGGTTCTTCAGAGAAGTTGATTTGGGACCTGACCCAGATGGAGAATGATATTGAACACCGCCGTAACTCCATAGACCGCGAGCGGGAGATCATAGCCAAGGCTCAAGCCTCAATTACTAATCTTGAACTTGAAATTCAAAATATTTCTGGCAGAGCATCTGAGATCTCGCGGCAAAAGGAACAAACCGAACATGACATCGCTATCGGTATCAGGGAGTTAGAAGAACTCCAAACTCAGGCTGCACAACAACCTCTCATGGATGAAATGGATTTGCAGAGGAGAGCTTTAGAGACAGCGAGAGAGAGTCTCCACCGACGGCTGCAGGAAGTGGAAGATGCTTTGAAGGCTTTATCTCAAAAGTAATTGTTACTATTATTATTATTATATATATATATATATTTTTTTTTTTATTTGTAATAATACAGAAAGAAAGACTTCGCTATGTGCTGCTGTATTATCATTATTATTATCTTTATCTTTTCTTTTACCTTTTCTTTTATCTTTTCTTTTATCTCTTCTTTTTATACACTTTCATGGATAATAACTCAGACTATTCAGAGGTTCAGGACTTGATAGTGAGAGTTTTCAGATAAATTTAATCCTAAATGTTCAGCGACATATAGTGCGACCAATTAGGATTTACGAACATAGGCAGATGTATAATATTAACGTGCCTAAAGACAAAATGTAAAGCAGAGGTTGGATGTTAACGTGCTTATAGGATGACAAGCAGAGGTATAATGTTGACGTGCTTATAGAATAACAAACAGAGGTATAGTATTAACGTGCTTGTAGAATCCTAACCGTTCAGTGACATCTAGTATGACAGGTTAGAAAAAAGACAGAGGTATTATTAAACATATCTTGGGGCTCAATCTATTCAGAGGATCTAGTCGTGATAGGAATGAAGGAGCCGACCAAACAGAGGTAATTGTTAACGTGTTCGGTCTCAAAAATTCTGACTATTAGAGGTAACTGTTAACTTGATAGGAAAGATGATTGTCGTCAGAGAAAACTTTTAACCTAACGACCTAAAAAGATTGTGTTCATCAGACGTTGTAACTTTAGACTTGATGAAGTATGATTTTTTTTTTGACAAAGGTAAAATCTTATCTTAATAAAGAATTGATCTAATGTAAGGTTTTTAGCAAACCCCCAGCTATCAACGGATTTGATTAGCCTTTACCAACTACCGTTTGAGTTGGGCTAGCCATGCTATTCCCCTCAGCATGGTGAGTTGTCAAGGATTTTGTTTGGGCTTAAATGCCAAACTTTTCCTCTTCCCTTTGCCTTAGCAGCTTAGGGCAGTGATGTATTCTTATATTCGGATAAGAATACTGTTGTGACAGATTTGTCGTGGGATTTTTAGCAAACCCCCAGCTATCAACGGGTTTGATTTTGCCTTTACCAACTACCGTTTGAGTTGGGCTAGCCATGCTATTATCCTCAGCATAGTGAGTTGTCGAGAATTTCATTTGGGCTTAAATGCCAAACTTTTCCTCTTCCCTTTGCCTTAGCGGCGTTGGGTGATTCATGCTTTTACCCCCAGCATAGTGGGGTTGGCGAGAAATTTATTCTCTTCCCGTAGCCTTGTCGGCGTTGGGCGGTTCATACTTATTACCCCCAGTATGATGGGGTTGGCGAGAAATTTATTCTCTTCCCGTAGCCTTGTCGGCGTTGGGCAGTTCATACTTATTACCCCCAGTATGATGGGGTCGGCGAGAAATTTATTCTCTTCCCGTAGCCTTGTCGGCGTTGGGCAGTTCATACTTATTACCTCCAGTATGATGGGGTTGGCGAGAAATTTATTCTCTTCCCGTAGCCTTGTCGGCGTTGGGTAAAAATTTTTCTTTTATTTTAAGAATAATATTTTTTGAGAAATTTTCCATTAATGGGCGCCATCATTCGATCTCCATGCTGATTAATCAACCGGTATGCTCCATTTGAGTAGACTGTCTCCACTACAAATGGGCCTTCCCATTTCGGCTGAAACTTGCCTTTAGTTTTATGCGTGAGAATCATAGGATGCCTGACTGCTAGGACCAAGTCACCCACTTTAAAAGTTCGTTCCTTCACCTTTTTGTTGAAGGCCCGAGATATTCGTGCTTGATAAAGCTCGATTTGCTGTTGAGCTTTTAAGCGTTTCTCATCCAATGCTTCTAATTCCCGAAGTCGTTGGCCATGTTTTTCCTCGGTGGTCATTCTTGTAGCTAATGCCACCCGAAGAGAAGGAATCTGAATTTCTAGAGGTAGTATAGCTTCGCAACCATATACTAAAGAAAATGGTGTACTCTTTGTGGGTGTCCTAACCGTCGTGCGATAAGCCCACAGACAAGCCCCCAATTTTTCGTCCCAATCACGCTGACTTGAAGTGACAAATTTCTGCAAAAGCTTCACAATGGTCTTGTTGAATGCTTCAGCTTGACTATTTGCGGCCGGATTATATGGAGACGAAAATATGTTCTGTATTCTGAACTTATCACAGAATTTAGTATAGGCTCTGCTAGTGAATTGAGGGCCGTTGTCGCTGATGATCCGTCTAGAAACACCAAAGCGATAAATAACGTGGTGTTTGATGAAACTGACCACATCATTCGTTTTTACTTCTCGCAAAGGGATAGTTTCTGCCCATTTTGAGAAGTAATCGGTTATAGCCAGTATAAATCGATGTCCATGAGAAGATGGAGGAGCAATGGGACCAATGATATCCATTCCCCAAGTCTCGAATGGCCATGTAATTGTGGTTGGATGTAGGTACTCTACGGCCTGGTGTATGTAGTTCGCATGTACCTGACATGCATGGCATTTCTTCGCATATGCCATGGCATCTGACATCATTGTCGGCCAGTAGTAACCCATTCTCTTTATCCGGTCTCCCAATTTAGGTCCCGGCTGATGAGCACCACAGGTCCCGTCGTGTGCTTCTTTGAGTACTTCTTGTGCTTCTTGTTGTGATAAGCACCGAAGTAAAACTCCACCTGACATTTTCCGATATAAGGAACTAAGCTCAGAATTATAATAGAATTTTTTTGCTTCCTTTTTTACTTTTGCGGCTTCTTTAGGATTTTCGGGTAACATCCCGTAGAGCGCAAAATCGACGAATACGAACCGCCAATCTCTGGGTTCGAAGTTCATCCCTGACACATGGACCTCATTTGCCTCGAGTATTTCCTCAGGGCAAAGGAGCTCCCGGCTTCCAACCTCAACACTTTTGGTTGACTTAGCAGGGAGCGCTAATGTAGCAGCGAGGGACGCCAAGGCGTCAGCATATGCATTCTCGTGCCGTGGCACATAGTCAATATAAAATTCTTCGAAAGAGTCGGCAAGTTTGATTGTTGCCTTTTGGTAGGGTACGAGATGCTCATGTTTAACCTCGTATTCTCCTCTTACTTGATTTACTATGAGCTTGGAATCCCCATAGGCCTCTAAACGTCGGACCCCCAGCTGTCGGGCAATTCGCAATCCCGTTAATAATGCATTGTACTCGGACACATTATTAGAACATGGTTGAGTTAATGAATATCCTCGGGGGATCACATGGTTTTGCGGGGATATTAGAACCACCCCCACTCCAGCAGAGTTCTTTCTCGCTGCTCCATCAAAGCACAGCTGCCAAATCGGTTCTTTAGAGACCATATTGGCTTCCAGTATCTCATCTGTAATATCCTCATAAAGTTTCGAGGATTGCGGGACAGGATGCTCTGCTAAGAAGTCAGCAATTGCTTGTCCTTTAATCGCCTTTTGTGGTATAAATCGCATGTCATATTGCGATAGGAGGATTGACCAATTGGCTAACCTGCAATTGAGTGACCCAGGCTTGGTCATGAGCACTCTCAGAGGATTTACCCGAGAAATCACATGGATTGTTTGGCCTACTAAGTAATGCCGCATTTTCTGAATTGCGAATACCAGGGCCAAGCATTCCTTCTCTACTGGAGTATACCGATGTTCGGCACCTACCATAGTTCTACTAAGATAGTAAACAGCTTGCTCATGGCCGGAGTCATTAGTTTGGGCTAACAAGGCACCAAGTGAATGGTCCATTGCCCGGACGTATATTAAGAATGGTTTTCCCGATATAGGGGCTACCAATACCGAAGGCTTTGTGAGGTACTTCTTGAGATCTTCAAAGGCTTGTTGACAAGCTTCATCCCAAACGAACGACACCCCTTTCTTCGTTAGCCTGGTAAAAGGTTGCCACCGCCCTGAAAGGTTGGCGATAAATCTCCGGATATATGCTAGTCTCCCTTGTAATCCATGAAGTTCTTTAAGGTTTCTTGGTGGCTGCATCTCTTGAATTGCTTTTACCTTTTCAGGGTCTAAATAAATACCCTTGGATGTAACAACGAAACCAAGGAATTTGCCACTAGAAACACCGAGAAAGGACTTAGTTGGATTCATTTTTAATTGGTGTTTTCTCATAATATCAAACACCGCTTTCAGATCCCGGAGATGATCGTCTTTATTACGACTCTTGACAGCCAAGTCATCCACATAACACTCTACCGTTTTACGGAGATGCTCGCGAAAAATTGTGCTCATAGCACGCTGGTAAGTTGCACCTGCATTCTTCAGACCGAATGGCATGACCGTATAACAGTACACGCCTAACGGTGTTCTGAATGCAGTATGTTTCTCATCTTCCGGACACATTTTGATTTGATTATATCCGGAGAATCCATCCATGAAAGACATTCTTTCAAATCCGCAGGTGTTGTCAATCATGACATCCGCTATTGGAAGTGGAAATTCATCTTTAGGACATGCTGCATTGAGATCTCGAAAATCGATGCAGATTCAGATTTTTCCATTCTTCTTGGGAACCGGAACGATGTTCGCTACCCAATCAGGATGTTGTTCTTCTCGTACGAAGCCAGATTGTATAAGCTTCTTTACCTCATCTTCGATTGATTCCATCAGTTCTGGACGGAATCTTCTCTGTTGCTGTTTTACTGGTTTCGCATCTGGCTTAATATTGAGTCGATGCACAGTAACTTGAGGATCTAAACCCGGCATGTCTACATAGTTCCAAGCAAAGACATCTATGTATTCTCGAACGAGAGTCACCAGGTCGTCTCTTTCATTAGGAGGTAAACTCTCGCTTATAAATATGGGTTTAGGATTGGTTTCATCTCCCATATTTATTTGGGCCACCTTATCCTCCGTAGGAGGTTCACGTTGCTTAAAACGCATGTTCCACTGGGCATCAAGATGCTTTACCAATGCTTCATCTTCTATAAGGGTCAGTTCATCGTTTTCATCTGGGGTTGGACTGATAGATGTCATGTTTACCGTCATCTCTCTGAATAATATACCCAGGTTGATATCCGAATCCCAATCGGAATCTTCCACATTCTGGCAAATTATATCTTCGATATCCGAAGGATCGGGTGTTGTGACGTATCCCAACCCCCTGCCAGTTTTGTGATAATAGTCCGGTTCTTTTCCTTTGGGTACGAATGAGAGAAGCGGATCCCGACGTCCTTTACCAAAGTTTAATCCGGGTTTATTGATGAAATCATATCCCATTTTTGCCATCATCCGGAATGACTTTAGTCCATAATGATAGAATTGAGGGGCTTCCTGAGCCTCACTCTCACTATCACTGGATGAGGCTATATGTGATTTAATTCTTCCAAAAAGAATAGGTTTTTGACCTGGTCGATGGGCCGGTACTTCGAACACCGCCCCATCTGCGTTTTCGATGTTTGGTTGTACCATCATCGATGACCTAATAGGCATGTGCATGGTTGCTAAAGTCTCAAATTCTGAGAGACTATCCGCATCCGTGCTAGTAGCTGAAGTTAAAGAATCAGTAAGAACACCAGGCAAATAAGCAAAGTTCAGATTCTCATTTATTTCCCACTCGCCTTCATCACTGGCGGTGTCATTTACATCTAACTCATCAAGATTAATTACAAGAGGTTCAAAGCCTTCATTGGCAAAAAACACTCCTGACTCAGTATCCGCTTCATTTCCACTATCACATTCATCGTGTAGTGGGGGGTCGACCTCAGCACTTTCAGCATACAGAAGGGCGTCTACGAAGTAGTTTTCAACACCCTTGAATGGCTGTTTGTCAGCAATCAAAGTATGTACTTCTCCGTCTTCATCCACGTACTTCATGCATTGGTGCAGGGTGGATGGGACGATCATATTAGCATGAATCCATGGTCGTCCTAAGAGAATGTTATAAGAAGTGTCTGCTTCGATCACGTAACAGGTCACCTCGCTTTTAAGATCTCCGATCTGACATCTGAGCCTGATCTTTCCCAGAGGGTGACTGCCATTGGCATTGAAGCCAAAAATGGCGGTATTAGTTGGAGTCAGTTTGTAGTGAGGGATCCCAAGAAACTGCATAAGCCTCCGTGGCACAATGCTCAAGGCAGAACCCGGATCAATCTGAATTCGACCGATTTCCGCCGAGCCAATATACCCGGTATAATACAGGGGCCTGTTGTGCTTAATATTCTTCAGCTGCATGTCCTCTGCTGTAAAAGTGATATAAGGGGCGTGCCTTGACACTGAGTTGCATTGCGGGCATGCCTCCTCAACCTCCTCCGGGAGATGGGCTAAGAAAGCTTCAGATTCCGCTAGGGCTTCTCTTAGCGCATCTCTTGTAGACTTGGACAGGCGTAATAACTCGTACAGAGTTATTCTTGCAGGTATATTCGCCAACTGTGCCATGACATCAAACTGAAAAGAGGAACTTTGCTCTTCAGAGACATCTTTTTGTAGTGCTCGGTTGTATCTGAGCTCCTTTTGTCTTCCCTTGTCGGGAATTTGCTTGGTAGTTCCTTCATTAGTCTCCTTGGTTGGCTTAGAGGGGCCAGCTTCTGTATTTGAGAGATCCTTCAAGTAGTGTTTTCCAGATCTGGTTCCGGAAGGTGGTGCAGGCTCATTCTCCACCGCCAGAGCTGTCGCCTCCGATTCAGAATCTGTCAACAGCGGAATGTCATCTGCATCCTTCTCAATGGTTGCTGAGATGGCATTGCACATGCGCTTCTTTCCTTTTGTTTCAGTTTCCTTTCTGGTCCTGACGGTCATCCATTGTTCATCTTCAAGAATGTCTGGATGCACCCAAAAGACCTCCTGCTTCTCTGTCGTGAAGGGGACTAACCCTTTCTTCTGTTGATTATGGGGGTCCAAATTAACCACCCTGAGCTCACCCTTTGGAATAGGTGTGAGCCCATCTGGTACCTCCAGCTCACCCACTGTAAATGTGGCCGAGTTAGCCGTCACCCTTTTTTGTTCAGCTTTGAGCTGAACTGCTCCGGCATCAATTAGTGCCTGAATCTTATCTTTCAAGATGAAACCGTTTTTAGTTGGGTGACCCACGATCCGATGGTATAAGCAGTAATTCGGATCATTGGTCTTTCCAACCTCTTCAGGTCTTTTGCTCTCTGGCAACTTGAGCATGTTGCGCTTAGTGAGCAAATTAAACATGGTAACAGTATGTTCATCCTTGAATGAATACTGTTTTTGTATTCTGGGTGAACCCGCTGTGTTGTTTTTAGCCGGCCTTTGTTTCGGCTTGGATGTATTCTCCACCGCCATTATGTCTTTCCCTCTGGAACGGGGGAAATGAGATGTTGGCTTGTTCGAGGTGCCTCTTCTTGTAGATTGCTATTGCTCTTCAAGGCGCCGGAGTATGTCTTCGGCCTGCTCACCTTGCTTGAGCAACTCTCTCCAAGATCTGGATTCAACCGAACCCATCTTGACTAAGACATCAGTCAATAAGTTATGCCTGCAAGTCTCCACGAGGGTCTCCTGTGTCATGCCATGCGGGCACCGCACGGAAAGCTCTCGGAACCGCTCGACAAAAGCTTTTACTGTCTCGCTCTCTCCCTGCTTTGCTGCTAGCAGGGATGGTACCGAGACCTCAGTATCGTCTTCGAAAAATCGGGCCAAGAACTCACGTTCTACGTCGGCCCATGATTTAATCGTTCCTTGGGGTAGTTGCATAAACCATGTAAATGCGGGTCCTTGTAAGGTACTCGCAAATATCTTGGTCAATGTTGGATCATGCCCCATCAAATGTCCTGTCTGTGACAGGAAGTAGAAGATGTGTTGCTGTGGAGAGCCTTTCCCGTCAAACGATTGAAGGTTTAACGGTTTGTAATTTGCAGGGTAGGGCGTGGTCTCCCATTCAATAGGATAGGGACGCACTATTCCCACTTCCTGCAACTTCTTTCGGTGAAGAAGGGCCTGCAGCTGGTTTTCCATCTTTTCCATTTTTTCCACCTGAGGATTAATGAACACTTTTACTCTTTCTTTTTCTCCTAACTGAGAAGGTACTTCTTCGTAGTCGTCTCCACTGTCTTCCTCTACGCGGACATGTTCCTCTTCATG
The DNA here is from genome assembly GCA_036321105.1 of Dracaena cambodiana. Taxonomy (NCBI): domain Eukaryota; kingdom Viridiplantae; phylum Streptophyta; class Magnoliopsida; order Asparagales; family Asparagaceae; genus Dracaena; species Dracaena cambodiana. The sequence goes on from JAYEPQ010000007.1 coordinate 18,546,769, forward strand.
TTGTTTAGCGGATGACGAAGATTGGCCTTTCTTCGTTTGGGCCAGCAACTGAGTCAAGAGTTGTTTCATCTCCTCCATAGTCTCTTCCTGCTGTTTGAGGCGTTGTTCTTGCCTTTCAAGTCTTCTAGAGACTTCTTCTGGAAGATCGGCCATATTTACTGTAGCCTCCAACCCTCTATTTGAATCAGAATAGGGTGAAGATACAATAGCAGAATATCTGTCTTCCTCTTCGTCAGATCCTGCAGCTAACTTTTTATAGTTCAATGGTATGGCGACTCCTCTCCTAGCCCGAGTGTGTCGGAACACACCCTCTGGCTCAACAGACACCCCCATTAATTTTGAAGTGAACTCTTTGTCTGAGGAGTCACTTTCGGCAATTTTCTTGCCTTTACCAACCATATAGGATGAAACGGCAGGCAGATCATCCCTAGGGCACATCTTTTTTACTATCCGCCTTCTCTTTGGCTCTGTAATCCGCTCAAAAACGGATTGTCCTGACTTGCATTTGCAGTTTGACAAGACGGCTGAGATCAGCCGTTCACAATGGCAGTGAGAATCGGGTTGGGATGTGCTCCTCTTTCGAGTAAGATACTCTCTCAAATCTTCGGGCTTGTCTCCATTTACATTCTGACGCCTCTTGCGCTGCAAGTTCTGTTCATAATATTAGTTGGTTTGTAATATTTCAGGGTTAAGAGCTTTCCCTGTATCAACACACTCTCTTCTATGGAGTCGTCTAGAGTGTGTGCTGGCTTGCGCAGTTGCGCGGGCCCCGCACACATTGGATTGTTCTTCCGCAGACATCTTCCCAGGTGAGTGCATGAGCACATCCTTATGTTTGTTTGAAGAGGAATGAGATGGTACACCTGAGAGAGTGACCATAAAGTTAGGTGTGCGCTGTGTGTTCATTGCGCGTGTGCCCGAATAGACACCAGAACCAGATCTTTTTTGCGGAGTGCAACCCGCGGATTGCAACCCGCGGGGTGCAACCCGCGGTTGGAACCGCGGGTTTGCACCCGCGGTTGCAACCGCGGGGTTGCACCCGCGGGTTGCAACCCGCGGTTGGAACCGCGGGTTTGCACCCGCGGTTGCAACTGCGGGGTTGCACCCGCGGGGTGCAACCCGCGGTTGGAACCGCGGGTTTGCACCCGCGGTTGCAACCGCGGGGTTGCCCCCGCGCGGTGCAACCCGCGGTTGGAACCGCGGGTTTGCACCCGCGGTTGCAACTCCGTGGTTGCCTCCGTGCGGCGCAACCCGCAGTTCTTCCTGTGAATTTCCATTTTTGGATTCTTGATTTTCCGACTGTAATTTTCCAGAGGCGCTGTTCAGGCGGGCCCGTTGGATTTTGCGCCTCAAGTTTCTTTTCTGAGAGCGGGTGAGAGTTTGATTCAACTTAGGAGTGGGCGATGACGCCTCAAGTTTTCTGACAGAGTCAGTTTTAGCGGGCGATGACGCCTCATAAGTTCTAATAGGCGATGACGCCTTCTTCTTTTCGGTGGGCGATGACGCCTCACCTTTGCTCATCATAGCCCGGCGATGACGCCTGGGCTCCGAGTCAGAGGAAGAGATAAACTCTTCGTATTTTTGCTGATCAACCTCTACGATCAGCGTTTCAACAACAGATCCGATGGGTATCAAGTCGGACTGCGCCACGACGTTCTCTGTAGTGAACAGAGAGGCTCCCACTGTGGTCGCCAGTTCTTGTACGCCCGAAAATTGAACCTTTGATTCCATTGCAAAATTGATGAATTACAATAGGAATTTAGATTACAAAAATTCCGAAGAATTACAAGAACGAGAATATTGGTGGATTCCCTTTTTTGAGTGGGTACGGTGGCGGTGGAGTCTTGTTGCTGCCTCCGTTGACTATCCAACTTGAAAGGGGATCTGTGAAGAAAACCTGCTCCTTCTGATCTCTCAACCCTCTGTGAAGAATCGCTCTGCCGGCTCCAAAGAAAAGTCCCTCTTCTCTCAAGTCCAATCCTGTATTTTATAGACTGAGAGAACTTCAAATCCGGATTGATTCGCTCCTGAAAAACCGGATCACGGAATATCAGCAAAGGAAACAAAACAAAAATATGGAAAATAACCCGCGGATTGGCACCTGTGGTATCGCTCCCGCGGGTGCCAACCCGCGGGAGCTCCCGCGGGTTGCCACCCGCGGGAGATCCCGCGGGTGGCAACCCACGGGATGTCCCGCGGGTTGCATCCCGCGGGATCCTCCCGCGGGTTGCAACCCGCGGGATTCTCCTGCGGGTAGCAACCCGCGGGAGCTCTCCCGGGTTGCACTTTCGGGTTCTCCCATTGTGGTTTCCATATAATTTTATTTTATTTTATTTTTTTATTTTATTTAATTATTTTTAGTGTCTACAACTGCAAGTGTACAGTGTCGGTTGTAGCGCTTTATAGGTCGTCCCATAGAGATCTAAGTATTCTTACATTCTTACTAATTCTTTCGTCCTAACAAATTAACTAAGGGTTTTAAGATAAATGAAAGTTATTCTAATTAGCCTAGAATATAAAATCCACTAGTTTACAATCAGATATTATCTATTCAATAAATATCTAATCTTTTAGTTTAATTCCTACGTAAAGCATCCTAAGTATGGACTATCAAGTGTCGTGCAAGTATAATCCATCAAAAAAATTACTTCTGAATATAAATAAACTAAATCATTAGATTAATTCAACAAAATGAATAAAACCAACAACTCCAAACCCTAACTAAGTATAGGCTATCAAAATATTTAAATTAAGCATAGCCTATCAAAGTTCTAATCTACGAGTTCTTATATTTTTATTATTTCATAGAAAAATCCTATCTTTTTTATTTTTATTTTATAAAAAAACAAAAATAGAATAATATAAGATTAATCCCTAGTTTCATCTACATCCTAGAACTAAACTAATTAGCTACTCATACTCCTAATTAACAAGATCCTATTTTTAATCATGAAAGCAAATAAAAAACCTGCTTTTCCTAGAAAGCAATATATAATCTATAGTAGAAAGCAAGATAAATCTATCTAGAAAGCAAATAAAAATAATTAACTCACAAGAAGAAACTTCCGAACAATGCCGCACATCTGGAGCATGGTATTGCAGCCGTCACCCCTTTAGCAAACCTTAATTTTATTAAATAATTTTTGAGTACAAAACTGCATAAAAAACCCTAGTTACAAGTACATAGCCAATATATAGGTTTCGGAGAACCAAACCCTATTCTAAATACACGTGAGTAACTACGAAATTACATTGAAGACCTCAAAAAAATTAATCAGTTTTGGGCTCCATTGTGCTTCCAATTCTCGGCAAATGCCGCCAAATAGCAGCAATAATGTAACATCTTGGCCCCAATTTTCTTCTTCTTGAGTGTCTTCTCTTGTTCTTTTGATTTTGATGACTGTAATCAACTTTGATTCTCTGAAAAATCATGATCTTGTAGTTTTGCTCACTTTTAGCACTTTTATGAATTTAGTTTCCTAATCCGGCTCTGAGTTTATACCATCTCCTTGTAGGAGTAGGTTTTACCTGAAAATACACTAAAAATACCCAAGTAGTATTATTTATATACAAAAATAGATAAATATGGAGATATAAATATGCAATATATGACACTTATCAATCCACCAGCCGAAAATTCTTTCTTTCAAGAGTAAACAGACTCCAACAGGTTGCTGAAGATATTATTACCGATGTAATCACCTTTTGTTTTATACTCACAGTATTTTGCTTTAGATTATATTTCTATTATTTAACTAATTGCCCTACTTTGCTGTAATAAAAATCTATTATGGGAAATATTACTTCTAAATCATCTATATTTCAATTTTCTTTAGAATTGTTTCGGATAATGCAATATAATATTTTGGATTGTAACAATATAATTTCTTTTAAATTATTCATTCTCAATGTATTTCTTTTTTAAAGGCCTTCTGTACCCATTTTTGGGGGTATGCGCCAGCAGTAATACCTTACCTATAAATGAGATACATTGCCAGACCTTTTGGTGTGTAGTTTCGGCCATTACAGTGAGACTGATAGAGATCACATTAGAAATATATAGCTTAATGAGAAATGCTGGTGTGAGTATCTATTCGTGTATCTGAAATTTCCATGTTGAAGGTGCCCAAATATCATAAAGTAGCTGCAGAATATTTTTTTTTTCTTTTATTTTTCATTCCTCTTGATGTGCAATGTGCATAGAATATAATGCTTGGCATCCCGTTACTATCGTGATGCTTGATAGTGAATAATTATTTGTTATCTAAGAAAGTCATATGTGCATGCGGAGGCTTTGACACTTGTAACCGCTATGTTGCAGTTATTAATACCAAATCCCGTGGAGACATGGAAAACTCCATTTTTATTTCTCAAGCCATCATTTTTGTGCAAACTTTTGGAGAAGGATGTTTCGTTGTTTATGCTGGGGTCTGTTTACATTTACAATTTACAATCGGTGTTGATGGGCAAATGATTAAAAGGAAAAACCATGGAGATCAAACAAGAAAAGAAATAAACAAAGGTTATGGCGCAATAGTTTGTGCAAGCTGAAAGCAACCTTTATTTATTTATTTATTTATTTATTTTTCAAAACTCCATTTTCTTTATGGGGACATGAGTGCAAGTGATCACTATTGTAAATTAGATGTAAACATCAATGAATATTATTCTTGTCCGAGTAGAGAACAGCCTAATACGTTCACATTTTCTTATTGTCAATGTGTGAATAATCCAATTCATAATTTGATTCCTGCATTCACAATCAAACTGTATATTGTAGCATAATAATTCCTCCAATTAATCATATAGAGCAGGAGGATCTTAGCATGATGATTCGTTTTACCTCTACCAGTTATGTTCCTGTCTAGCTACTGGCCACTTTCACTGCAGATAATTTTATCATCCAATTTCTGTTGACTAGTTTGGCAAACAATAACCTCTTAAATCATTGGTACAAGTTTGTTTTCTATCTTATATGATTGATGTCTTACAAAAAATTTTCACTGCTACTCCAATTAAAGCCATAATTTTGAAACTCTGCCCCTTCCCCTACCAATTTTCAATTTTCAGCCTTAATGATGTAACACCCATTTTTTTTGTATAATATTTCAAATTTTTTTAAAAAAAGTATTTTGATATTTAAGTAGATTTTAAGGGGAGAAAAATGACACAAGAAGGATTTTATTAAATACCATTTTTTTTATTAGTTGGTTGAACAATTGATCCATTAGAAGAAGCTAATCTTAATCCAAGCCTTTTTTAAATGGTTATTATTTTAAAATAGACAATCAATTATATGATTCTAAAATCTTATCTAATTCTCCAATTCAATTAGACATAGAATCCAATCATTACTTAGACTTAAGAAAAAAAACTTAAATAAAATAGAATGCTTTGATTATAAAATTTCCCATTGATTAGGATCTCAAGCTATATTTAACTAATAAAATTAATATTATAACACATCCTTTTAACCATTTTAAGTTCAATATAGACTCTTTAACCAATATTACTTTCTATTCAACTAAATAACAGAATAAAATTGTATCCCCACTATATGGAAACAACCTAATTTTATAAACAGACACTAACCTAGATGGCCGGCCTTTGCTCTTTCTAACGTAGAGAAGAGAAAAGAAAAGAAAGGATATATATATATATATATATATATATATATATATATATATATATATATATATATATATATATATATATAGAGGAAACGGGAAATACACCGGCGGTGAAGGGAGTTCCTTCACCGCTGCTTAGGTGGCCCAATAAAATTATTACACGTGGCGTCATTCAAGATAACAAATAAATGAATTCTCTTAACCACCCTTTGAGTGGTACCACGTGTAATAATTTTATTGGGCCACCTAAGCGGCGGTGAAGGAACTCCCTTCACCGCTGGTGTATTTCCCTTTTCCTCATATATATATATATATATATATATATATATAGAAAATGGGAAATTCACCGGCAGTAAAAGGGGTTCCTTTACCGCCGCCTACGCCACTTAAATTAACAAATAAAAGAACTCTCTTAACCACCCTTTGAGTAGCGTCACGTGTAATAATTTTATTGGGCTATCTAAGCGGTGGTGAAGGAACTCCCTTCACCGCCGGTGAATTTTCCGTTTCCTTAGATATATATATATATATATATATATATATATATATATATATATATATATATATATATATATATATATATATATATATGTATATATATGTATGTATGTATATATATATATATATGTATGTATATATATATATATGTATGTATATATATATATATAGAGAGAGAGAGAGAGAGAGAGAGAGAGGAAATGGGAAATTCACCGGCGGTGAAGGGAGTTCCGTCACCGCCGCTTAAGTGGTCCAATAAAATTATTACATATGGCATTACTCAAAGGGTGGTTAAGATAATTCTTTTATCTGTTACTTTAAGTGGTGCCATATGTAATAATTTTATTGGGCCACCTAAACGACGGTGAAAGAACTCCCTTCACCGCTTGTAAATTTCTCGTTTCCTCATGTGTGTATATATATATATATATATATATAGAGAGAGAGAGAGAGAGAGAGAGAGAGAGAGAGAGAGAGTCGGTTCTAGCTAGTTGTCCTAGCCCCTTTCGAAGACTTCTCAAAGCAGATGGAATCTCAGATTTCTTAACTCCAAATTCAGGATAGTTTAAACTCACTATTAGAACGTACTATCTAGTTTTTTTTTTTTAAGTGATACGAACATGATTTTATTTGTTATGACTAGTTTAATTATCAAAGTTGTGATTTTTACCCATCGTACTATAATGTAATTAATAAAGCTAATATATTTCATTGCTTTATCTAGTTTCAATTAATAGATTTATGATCTTCGTTGCCTTTTTCTAGCTATCACTAAAACAACGACTGTTAATTAGCTTAATTTTAAATGATTTTACACATTGAGAAAGGTTATTTTATAGAAGGATATTATTAAAGTAAAAAAATTTCATGAAATGTGAGGCTTTGACTTATTAAAAAAATTTCCATTGTTGTTATTTCAAAATTTATATAAATTATTTACATCCATTATTACTGAAAAATTGGATTTGCTGCTTCCCAAATTAAATTTCTTGCTAAAAGTATATGAAAGATGGTATTATCATAGATTACCAATTTACAAATATCAGAATTATTTGGTTATATGGAATCATATTATTGATGATGTGTGGTGAATACCATCCATTAAAAGTGCCAAAGATTTGGATTTTTACTGAATTTATTGACTGCAAAGAGGTTGGGATCCTCCAAACCCTACCAGTAGGACATTGGTAGGTCAAGAATCCACAGCATTAAGTTTCCTGATCTAGCGATAGGGCTACCAATTGATTAAGAAACCTAACATCCGAGAGTGTCCGGTGATGGACCTACTAGTAGAGCTACTATTAGGCAAGTGATCTAAGAGCTGTATAGGATATTTTTAGTGGACTTATTTGTAATGCCTCCACCTGGAAATTGGATAGTGGAACACCGGCAATATATTTACTTAGAAATGTTCTAAGGCTATGGTAGAATAACATGAATTAAAATAGTTTATAATAAGTCACAGATTTCTCTCTCAAAAAAAACTAGTTGTGGTTATTTTTATGACTTCATGAGAATCATTATAAACTATTATATCTCTTATCTCATATCCAATGTGGGGCTATAAGAGTAGTACATACTTTTCATTTAGGATCTGACGTTATCGTCAAAAAGGTTCACTAGGCAATATCGGATTCTAGTGGTGGCCTCCACTTTTTGTGCAGCACTTTGTTTTGAGTAGCACTTAGTTTTACATGGAACTTAGTTCCACACACTTCCAGTTGATGTCTGAATCTGATACCACCTGTAATGGCCCACTTTACATAGTCGGGATAGCTAGAATGTACAGCGTCAAATAATAACTTGACAAGAATCAACAAACATTACAGTTAGTTATAGCAGAAATATAGACAATAAATAATAATAAACAATAAATTTTTAGTTAAAATAATAATAAATTCTTACATTCAATAAAATGTAGCAATATATACTAATTACATATTTCTTATAAGAAACTAACTGCTAAAGATGTCGTGTATCTTGTTGCTCCACCTACTATTGAAAATACGTTATATTCTGCTCTCTCCTTGGCGGATCTACTTTTAGTTAACAATTTGCGTCTGGTCATGCATAATCAGGATTGTCAGTAAAGCGATCCAATAATAACAACAGCAACAACTAAGCCTTTTATCCCAAGTATTTGGGACAGGCTACACGAACCAAAAAGAATCATGACGGATTGATCACTTTGATAGTCCTTCTCTATTAATTTCTATCAAATAATATCTCCTCATTTAAACCATTAGAATCTATATCTTTTCGTATAACCTCCATCCATATTTTCTTAAGTATTTCCTTAATTCTTTAACTTGTTCTAGATTGATAAACTTTCCTCGACGAACCGATGCATTTGTAGGCCTACGTTGCACATGACCAAACTATCGTAAGCGATTTTCTCGCATTTTCTCATTTATGGGAGCTACACCTATCTTAGCATGAATATTTTTATTTCTCACTTTATCTCTCCTAGTGTTGTCGTATATTTAGAGGAGCATACACATCTCTGTTACACTTATCTTCTATGAATTGCGTTTCTTTATAGCCCAACATTTCGTACCATATAATAAAGCTGGCATAATAGCAGTCCTATAAAAATTTTCTTTCAGTTTTAACGGAATGTTACGATCGCATAAAACTCCCATTGCACTCCTCCATTTCAACTAGCCAGCTTGTATCTTAAAGTTAACATCATTATCGATCTCTCCATCATTCTAAATAATAAAATCCAAATACCTAAAATTACTACTTATTTGTATATCTTGCACATCCAGTGTTACAGCATTATAGTTTATGGTCCGTCGTTTTCTAAATTTATACTATGTTATAGATCTACTCAATCTAAAACCTCTAGATTCTAATATGTGTTTTCAAAACTCTAACTTGGCATTCACCCCTGCTTTTGTCTCATCAAATAAGACAATATTATCAGCAAATAGTATACACCAAGGTATCTCATCATGAATAGTTTTAGTAAGCTCATCTATCACTATAGCAAATAATAACGGGCTCAATGCAGATCCTCGATACAATCCAATTATGATAGAAAAATCACTTATTAAACCATCACATGATCTGACATTGGCCACTACTTTATCATACATATCCTTAATTATATCAATATACTTGATGGAACTCTTCTTCGTCAATGTCCACCAACTTATCATAGGCTTTCTCTAAGTCAATAAATACCATATGCAAATCTCTATTTCTCTCACAGAATTGCTCTATAAATTGACGAAGTTAATGAATAGTTTCTGTTATTGATCGCTCCGGCATAAATTCAAACTGATTCTCCGATATTTTAACAGTTTGCCTCAATCTATATTCAATTACCCTTTCACAAAACTTCATAGTGTGACACATGAGTTTTATTTCATGATAGTTAGAACAACTCTTAATATTACCCTTATTCTTATACAGAGGTACTAGGGTACTCTTTCTCCATTCATTTGATATTTTCTTAGTTTATCAAATCTTGTTAAAAAGATCTGTCAGCCACCCACATCAATCCCTCCTAAGTATCTCCATATCTTTATAGGAATCTCATTTGGACCAACAGTTTTTCTTGATTTCATTCTCTTCAAAACCTCTTTTATTTCAGATAGTAAAGCGGTCCAATAATATATAATAATGTTTGCTGAAACAATAATATCTCGATAATATAAAAATTCATGTACAACTAACAGAATTGAAAATCTTATATCCTATAGCTAGCATCCGTTAATTATGATATTTGAAAATTTAGAAAGATATAAACTTGGCTGGTTTGAATACATCCCTGTGTACTCCCGGGAAAACGAAACAGTAAATTTCATTGGAGCCTATTCCAATCAAACGTAATCCCCTATAGTCCCACATTGAATGTCAGATAAGAGATATAGTAGTTTATTATGATTCCCATAAAACCATAAAAGTAATGTAGCTAGATTGTTTGAGAGGAATCCGTAACTAATTATAAATTATTTTAATTCATGCTATTCTACTAGAAACTTAGCATATTTCTCAATAAATATGTTGCCAGCATTTTGCTGCCCAATTTTCGGATAGGGGCATTACAAGTGATATCAGTGCTTAGACTCTTTAAGTCGGTTCAAATGATTTGGACGAAAATGAATATCATCACAGTTAACATATTTGAAATTGGTTTAATTTTGTTAGACTGTTTCGGATTAAATGCAGCTATATATATATAAATGATTTTACTATGTAAATATATTTACTTTAATATTATTATCTAAATAATGTTACTTTACCCTATGATGACTTAAACGTTAAATTGAATACAAGTACTAGAAACGGGGATCTTATTTGTCGTTAGATGTTTAGATTTTATCCATTAGTAGTTTTGTAAGAGGAAAATTCTTTGTACTTCCATTACTAATTTTGAGTGATAGCTTATGGTTAAAATCATGGTCTCCAAAAATCCGAGTTTAAATACCTTCCTTGCAATTATTAATTGTCAGAAGAGGAGTGTCGTTTTCAAGATATCATATTATTACCTGGACTTCGAATTCATTAGAAGCAACAGTAACGTGAAGTTGACAGAATTTAGAGCTCGTTGTACGGATGGGGTATTAGGTTATTTAGATAGCATTCCCACTGATATTCTTAGTAGTGTCAGAGTTCATGGACGCCTTCGAGAAATTCTCAAGATTCCACCAAATAGGATAGTAGAGCTCTCTATTGACCTCATTCTTAGTATTGCACCTATCTTGATGGCACCATATCGAATGGGTAACAGACTTAAAGGAAGTGAAGGACCAGTTGGATGAATAGGACCTAAAACTTTCATTAGACCATAGATTTCACTTTAGGTTCACTAGTACTTGTGACTAGGTTGAAGAATAGAGGCAAGAGATTTTGTATTAACTTTAGAGGATTAAATAGGCTTACGATTAAGAATCAATATTCAACCCAACTGACAACTGGGGAGAGAGAGGAAGACATCTAGGAGTAATTCATGTATCTAATTGAGCAAAGTATAAGCCAGTTTTGCAACCCTTAAGTTTTAAGAAATTTCGAGAATGAAATTTTTACTTAAGGATGTAGAATGTAACACCACCTTTTTTCACTTAATATATTTTAATTTATTAAAAATAATATTTTGTGAAAAAAGGATATTCAAAAGATAAATATAAATAAATGAAAAGAAGTCAAATAGGATCCCAACTCCTAAATAAATAAATAAATAAATTAGATTAATACTTATCTAATAACTTTGATAAGGATTAATGGGGTTTACTTTAACAAAACCAAAATAAAAAATGATTCTAATTTGATTCATATCTAATAGAATAAAAATTCAAAAAGAGGTTGAATCTAAATAGAAAATCTAACTCTTAAATTAGCTCATATCTAATAATTAGTTATTCAGATTCTTTTAGCTAATAAGATTCTAGTTTAATTATATAATCTCTTTTAATTAAAGAGAACCCAATCCTCTCCCCCAAACGCAGAATAAAAACTGAGAGAACGTATGTGAGAAAAAATCAGAGAAATAGCGGAAAAGAAATAGAGATGTTTAGCCAGAAAGTCTGGGAGCATCTTTGGAAACTTTATCATTTTTCAAGCTAAATACTTAGATCCAATTTAGATGAAAACCAAGGTGAGTCCAACTCACCAATAAACATGCTAATGATATGCATGATCTTTATATGAGGATGTATACATTAATTTTTATGTTAAATTATAGATAATATGTTTTTCTTGAAATACATCTGAAAGTAAAGATTATACTTGATTTATAAATCAAATACTTCTTATCTTATTTAGGATAAAATTTTATGAGTTTTAAAGTTTATTTATTCTTCCATCGAGTTAATTGAAATTTTAAAATAAATATTTTTTATTGCCCCATTGCCTGCACATATGCATTATTCTCTTATGCTTTATGTGAAAATAAAATAAAATAAAATAAAATTGATCCAAAAAATGAGAAGTCTCAAATAAAATTTATGTGCATTATGGAAGTTCTATTTTTTGTTACAAACACATTAATAAAGAGAGAACTTATGATGATCATACTGAATTCTCTACTAGATATACTTTTGGACTATTTAGTATTGAAGTGGTAATGATTGTTAACAGCATCTTAGTTGTTTGGTGATTATAAAATTACTATCTCTAATTCAAAAACAAATAGTATAGTATTTAAATAAGTTTAGAACTCATTTCAATTATTAAATTAGTTATAAATATACACTCAAATAACTTACATACAACTTGCTTATCCCAAAAAAGGAAGGAAATGCATATAAATTAAAACGTGCTAGATGATAGTACAAGAATTTTTAGTGGCATTTTCTCTTCGAAGGGAGCAAATAGTGTTCATATTATCTCAACTGATTAAAATATAAGTTTAACTAACAAGTTGAAATCCTATTATAAAACATCTCCTAAAAAGTTGTGGAAACATAATAGCAATGTAAACATGTCACACAAGTCTCACTAGCTTTCCAACTATAAATAAAAATTGAATTTTTAAGCACACCGAAGGTTTTAAGTTTAGTTGAGATCAAAAGTTGTGAGGTAAACTAATATAGTTACATTTAATGTCCAAATAACTTGGTAGAGATTGGTAGTTTTCTTAGGTAAACTCAATTGAAAAGCATTCAGAAATATATATTTAGTTAGCATGAGCTTGATAGGTTGACTGTAGAAACCAATAAGTTTACATACTTGATTAAAATATACATACAACTTATACTAGTTCTATCTATTTTTCCTGAAAATACTAATGAAAATCAATTTTGAATCATCTCACATGTGTAACGAGTCTTAATGATACATGTGAATCAATATTGTGGATAAATATGCACACTTTATGACAATTGACTTCTAAATTGATAGTAATTGACCTCTAAATTTTAGTTTTATTGTAGCTTTAATTCTTTTTGTATAGTAATTGACCTCTAAATTAAGTGTTTCATGCTCTAGCAATAAAAAATAGAAAATTGAGAGTTCCAAATAATTTATTTACTTGTTGGTAGTTTAAATTTTTATATATTTAAATGTTAGTTTTATCTTAATTCATGTGCATATTCTTATAATATCTAATATAAATATTTTCATATGGAATTTATATTCTTGTCAATTTTAAAGATATACATATCATAAAAAATGCTATTTTATAAATTCTAATTCATTTATTTTTATTTAAATACTAAAAAGAAAAGGAAGATAAAACTAATATGAGACTTGACAAGACACCAACTGAATACAAACTATTATAATATATGATTGGTGAAAGATAATTAACCACTATACTATTATATTGTTCCTTAATGTTACTATTATTGTTATTGAAAACTGAACTTTAATAATGATGACCTATCCATATTCTAAACTAAATTTACTGAAATGACCAATTGATACTGAAATTGTCATGCACAAGATATATGGGGGAAATTGAGAATTTATATAATTTGATGTTTGAACATAGTGGCGTCACTGTTTTCTTTTTTAGAAGGATTAGAATAGGCTCCAACCAAAATTGCCACTGTTTCCCATATGGAAGGATCCGATTAAGCTCTGATTAAAATTGCCACTGTTTTTTATATAGGAGGATCGGGATAAGCTCTACTCAAAACTTCCACTGTTTTCATTATTGGGAGGATCGGGATAGGCTCTGTTAAAATTTACTGTTCTATTTTTCTGGGAGTACACGGGGATGCATTCTAACCAGCTAAGTTTATATCTTCCTAAATTTTCAAATGATATAATTAAAAGATATTAACTGAAAGACTAATAATAAATCACATAATATATTAAGATATGAGATTTTTGTTGTTTTAATTATACATGACTTTTTATATTTTTGAAATATTATTGTTTCACATACGTTATTATATATTATTAGATCACTTTACTAACAATCATAATTATATATGTCCAAATGTAGATTGTTATCTAGAGACAGCCCCGCCGGAGACAAAGAAGGATATAACACATTTTTAAGAGTAGGCCGAGCTACAAGATATATGACATTTTAGTAGTTATTTTCTTTTAAGAAAGATATATAGTATATATGACTACATTTTATTGAAAATAAGGAAAAAGAATTTATTATTATTTTGACAGAAAAATTATTATTTATTAGCATTTATTGCCCATATTTTCATTGTAACTTACTGTAATTTTAGCTGAGGCTCGTTGAATTATCATTTGATACCGAACATTTCAGCGATTCACACTACGGAAAATGGGGTATTACATTATTAATCATTTAGTTATTCCTAATGATTGAAATCGTATACCTATGAGATTTAATAACTGTAATTTCCATGTACAAGAAATTTAAAATTTATTTGTATATTTGATGCAAAAGACAATTTAACTTGATATTGCAAGTCACTGACTAAACTTTGATATATTAATTGAATGTGAAGTTGGCAATGATGATGTAAGAGTCTAATATACAATACTTGATCATAGACACTGATTACCTATATTGAATAATTACCATTACCATTAGTATTGATAGAACTGTAAATAAAATGTAAGACCAAAAAGAATGAAAGCATGGGTTCAAGAGAAAATCAAGGTTATATTGGGCTCATAAACTAAATGTAACTGCTGCCATTGTATACCATATTCATGGAGAGGTTCGGGAAAGGTCCAACCAAAACTTGCTACTGTTTCTCATACGAAGGGTCAAAAAGGCACCGACCAATACCATTGGTTATCTTTTCCTGGGATATCACACGATATTTCTATTTTCATTTTCCCGGGTTTTAGTGGGGCACATTCACTATATTTTGTAACCACCCTAAGCCGATATACATATTAATTATTAGCATTGTTAATAAAAGTTTTGTATAATTATTTTAATATATTTGAGTGAATATAGTTGTGCATAATTTTAAATTATATTTATCAAAGTATTATTTTCAACTATTATTATTGTAGAGCGATAAACTTTTTTTTATATTTTCCTAAAGCCCATAAACTATTTTACTAAAAACATTTTGGACTATTTCATTCAAACCCAAGCCCATTCTCTTGGACCAACTCAAAACAATAATAATAATAATAATAATAATAATAATAATAATAATAATATTTTATGAGTCCTATGACTCCATTTCAAATCTGTCTTCAGACTATATAAAGCAATCTTATTTTAACTTATTTTAATCTTTCTTTCAAAAATTATCTTTTATTTCATTAACCTGTTCCTTAAGTCAAATCTCCTAAATCATATTTAAACATTTCTATTCATCTTAGTCAGATTCCTCTAAACCAAACTTTCTCTCATTTTTTGTTCTTTATCTACTGATCGCCAACAACTGCCACAATCGCCAATAACCGCTATCGACAATAATCACCACTGCCTGCAGCAGTCCTGATCGAATGACAGGAGCTCAACAAAGCTTGACACTTGCCTACATCGCGTTGACACTATCCCTCACTATTGGAATCGTTGCCGTCACGCTGGAGCACCATCTATCCTTCTCATCACTTGAACTTTGCTTATAAGTTATTTCATTTTAATTTAGTGAAAATCTCCTCTTATTTTGTTACTAGGCATAAGTTTATTGAATTTAGGCTGGTTCTGACAAATATATCTAATAAAAAACTAATTAATATCTATATCTATCAATCTATAAACCCAATAAGATAACTATACCATTCATTTACTCGTTTGAAACCCGCTAGCTAGTGTTTCATGACTAAAAATGAATATTTTATACTTTTAAAATTCAAAAAATCCTTAAAATCACAAAAAATAAATCTTTAACTATTTAATATTTTTAGTAATTTGTTATATAGATATTGATTTTGATAGGAAACTTGAGCATGAACATATATAAGGAACATATTTTGATACTAAGGTATGTACTCAAAATCAATTTTTCTTTCATCCTTCCTACTATATAGAAATAAGTTATATTTTTAAAAAAGAATTGTTCTGTGATGAAAAGAATTGTTTCCTTTAACAAGAATTGTTTAAATAAATTTATTTCTTATTTCTAAAAATTGCATTCCTCTCAATTTACTTTTTTTTTAATTCTATATTTATATCATTAAGTTTATTTAGTTAAATCAAATTTGCCAATCTGACAAACTCTATTCAAATAAAAAATAGGTCATAAATGGACTACTTAATATTATAAATATGAAATCAAAAATGCTTATATATAATGATAATGATTGTTATACTAATTTATGGTGGTAATGATCGTAATATTTTGTGATAACGGTATCTAGGGATGAGTTCCAAATGAAAGTGCTTACATAATTAAAGAACGTGCTTACGTAGAAAACTTCCCACTTCCTTATTCTTATGCGACCGTTTATCAGAATAATATGAAATTAGAAAAATTCCTGAATTAATAGTTATATTCCAATAGCATTTTAGTTCAAAAAATTCTTCTTACACATAACTTGACTATAATGAACTTGAATTAAAATGGAACTCGAACTTAATTAGGATCGAGTATTGAGTGCAAATGTACTATATTAGATTTTAAATGATCTTGATAACTATAGACAACACTTGGTTTGGGGAGATACTAATTGATGTGACGATAGTTTCGGCTATGCTGTCAAGTCGTACAACTAGTTTTTGTGCACACTATGGGTGCATAGTGATTTTTCAGATCATATCTGAAAATTATTATTTGCCACTATGCAGATCCGTTTTAGCTCCGGACAATTCTGGGACTATTTTTTGAATTATTGCAGGGACAATTGAAATACGAATATAAAATCAGATAGATTTTTCAATAATGTATGACACCCTAGATTAGTATACATGATATGTAGATTAGAACATAACTATAAGTCAAATAACAATTGACAAGTATTTAGTTAATAAATAAATTCCTCTTTTATATATATTTTCTTATGCATCAATATTTTCATATCTTAGGCATGCATAACTATTTTAGTATAATCACTTCAAATTTTACTATTTTATACTATTATCATTTTGATATGACGACCTCTTTATACATGTCTAGATATTAAGATAGATCCAATGGAGCAAATTGAACATCTGAAGCAGTACAAGTAGTATCAGAATCTAGTAGATAATTCTTATTATCATAGATTACTTCCATCTTTGAAATTCTATTCTATGTCCTTGGCTACATTCCTATCTTATTTCCTTCAATATATGTTGTAATATATTTCTAACCATTGAAAAAAGTTCTATTTTCTATTATTATATTATTGTGATATGTGGAAATGATTGATATTATACTAAGATCTAATGTTTTTTTAAGAATATATTACCGAATGGCTCAACTATCTAGTATTCCGATAGCGGGACATTATAGAGTGGTGTAAGAGCCTAGGTTTCCCAAGTCATTTCAAGTGAGTTTAATTTTTTTGGATCCTATACAGAAATTTGCCATATATATACAACAATACTCATCGAATTCTTTGAAACCTATTCCTTTAGCCAACTGATGTCTCCTATTTTGTTCCTAAGAGATTATTTTTCTGACAATTTCCATCTAAAATAAGAACTAAATATTTACCCTTTGATATTAGTTCTTTTTCAAATACATTTTCTATAGTCCATCATTGAATCAAATTCTCTTTATTTTCTTTGGATGATAGTTCACCTATTTCGTGGATAATGTTCTCAACAACGAGATGGTGAGAGCCGCCTAGAGAATAATTGTATTGACCATGACACAGAGTTTCACGTACCTCTATTGAAATTTCAAAAACAAAATTTTCTCTAGGGGGTAGGACATAACTGCTACCCTAAATCGAGATAGATATATATTATTTATGAAATTTTTGTATAATATTATTTTATTATATTTGAATAAATGTAGTCATTTACAATTTTATAATAGATTTATCGAATTGTTATTTTCAACAATTATTATTTCAATAATTATTATCATAAAGACAACAAATGTTTTCTTGTATTTCTCTTTAAGTCTGTAAACTATTATTTGTAAAAAAAAAAAAAATTTTACTATTTCATGCAAGTGCAAACCCATTCCCTTGGCCCAAATAATAATAATAATAATAATAATAATAATAATAATAATGTAATATCTAAGGCATAATTTGAATCCGAAACCAGTAACACTCACTACCCTCACAACCCAACCACTAAGTGAACTTTTATTCAATAATAATGAGAGAATAAACTTAATTTTGAACCTTCCACTTTACTTCATTATCTTTTTTCCTCTATCATTCAATTCCTAAATTTCTCCATTAATCAATTCTATTAACGAGTCCCTTTAACCCATTTAGATCCAAATGAAAAACTTGTCTTTACACCCTTATATCAGCTACAATTATAGGCCTTTGACTTATTTCTAATATGTTTTTAAAATTCTTCTAAATTTATGCCATTTATGAACCCTTTGACTATATTTTATATATGTTTCAAAGATTTCTAAATCAATCTTATTTATGAGCATTTGACTTATTTTAAACTTTCCTTCAAAATTCCTCTTTGACTTCATTAACCTCTTATTTAAGTCAAATCTCCTAAATCTTATTCATAACACCTCCATACATCTTTGTCTTGTTCATCTAAACCAAACTCTTTCTCATTTCTCCTTTCTCTGCTCGTTGATCGCCACCAACAATCACCGCAGCCACCAGTAGCCGTCGCTAACAATAATTTTGTCGCCTGCAGCATGCAATATCAAATGACCAGAGCCTTAGTAGAGCCTGCCACTACTGCACCGTGGTGGCACTATACCTCACTCCCAGAATGTTGATCATTCGTAAGAGTGCCATCCCTCGTCCTCGTCACCTGTAACTTTGATTATAACTTTTTTGATTAAGTTTAATAATAATTCCCTCTAATTTTCTCATTAAGTTTAAATTTAATAGATTAGGCTAGATCTCACACCCATATCCAATTAAAAAACCTAATTAAAATTTATATCCATTCAACTCATAGACCTAATAAGATGACTATACTATTCATTTACTGGTTTCAAACATGCTAACTTTTGATGACTAAAAACGAATAGTTTATGCTCTTAAAATTCAAGCAAATTTTATAAAAATCACAAAAATCAATATTTTACTATTTTTAATACTTTTAAATAATTTTTACATAAATTTGATTTTGATCAGAAAACTTGTGCATGAACATATTTGACAAACAAATTTTCATACTAAGGTAAGTTCCTTCTCAAATTCAATTTTTCATACACTATTCCTATTATACAGAAATAAGTTATAATTTTAAAATAGAACTATTTATGACATAAAGTATTGTTTCTTTTAACAAGAATTGATTAAATAAATTTAATTCTTATTTCTAAAAATTACATTAACCTCATTTTCCATTATTTTGAATTCTTAATTTATATATATTTATATTATTAAGTGTTATTTATGTTACATAAATTTGGTATTCACATAAAATTTATTCAAATAAAAATAATTCATAAATTTACTAATCAAAGCTATTTTATGATGATAATGATTGTAATATTGTGTGGTAATAGCATCTAGAGAAGAGTTTCGAAGGAAATTAGTGGCTATATAATTAAGTAACGTATTTGTATGGAAAACCTCTTATTATCTCTTTCTCTTACCTGGCTGTATGCTATAATAATATGCAGTTAGAAAATCCCTTAATTAATATTTAAAATTCCATTAACATTTTAGACTAAAAAATTCGTCCTAAACATTATTTGACTATAATGAAGATGAACTAAACTTGAATGAGAACTGAATTAGGATTGGATATTGACTGAAAATATACTTATTAGGATTGATATAATCTTGATAACTATAAATAATACTCGATACGGGGAGATAGTAATTTATATGGATACTATTTTTCAATTGTACTAGCTAGTTGTACAACTTTTTTTCCATACATTATGAGTGCGTGGTTTGTAGGATCATATCTAAATATTACTGTTTTCTATTATGCAAGTCCAGGTCAGCTACGAACATTCCTGATAATAATTTTTTCATGTTTGTACAAAAGACAAATATGAATATCACGTCACTTAGCTTTTCCAATAATATACAACACCATTACTAGTAGACATGATATGTAGACTAGAACGTAATTATATGTTGAATAATTATTAACAAGCATTTAGTTAAAATAAACTTCTGTTTTATATTTATTTCCATATGCATAAATATTTCTGTGTCATATACATGCAGAGTATTTCAGATTGATCACTTCACATTTTACCTCTTTTATATTATTATTATTTTTTGTCATGATTTGATGACCTGACTGTGCATGTCCAGATGTTGAGATCGATCTAACGGAGCAAATTGAATATATGAAACAATTTATGGAGTAGCTGAAGACAATAGATAATCATTTCTTTTTACATTGTTTCCCTCTTTAAAATGTTATTCTCTATCCTTAGTTAGTACTCTCTGTTTATTTCCTTCATTATGTATTATAATTTGGTTTTATCCACTGAATAAAAGTTCTATTTTTTTTAAGATATTGTTGTGATATGTGAAAATTATTGATATTATACTGAGTCTTAACTTATTTTTACGAATATTTTACTGAACGACTTAACTATCCATTATTCTTGATAGTGGAGCATTACATATTTAGTTTCATACATCCTCGATATTCCAATTATTTCAACTAAAATTGAAAACCATAAAGGAAAGTTAATAAAATATATAGATATGCATGATTGAGCACTATTTTATATAATTTTTATCACATTGATTTATTATTCATTGACATGTTATTTTTTTAATTATTTAGATGGATTATTATTTATTGTTTATCTTTATTGGTTGCTTACTGACTATCTAAGGAATGCATGGCCCAGTATAGATGTTGAGTCTTCAAGGACAAAAGACTATTTGGTGCAGCTCAAGGATTATGTTGAACTGCAGAAGTAGAAGAACTCTATTTGAGATATTTATTATTCTATAGTTTGGGACTAATTTTTTAATTTCAAATTGTAATAATGTATTTTCAGAAATAGTTGATTTGCCATTATATTTCTTTAGGGGTTTTTACACATCGATCTCTTAATTTGTAAAAATTGAATATCGATCCCTCAAAACTTCATATTTTGATTTTAATCCTGCAAAATATTTAAGTTACACCATTTTAGTCCCATGGGTCACTTCCATTAGCCAAATTAAATCTTTAGCCCTTTTATACTGGTTATACTCCTGGAAAGGGAGGAAAAAATCAGTTATTTCACTTCCTTCTCTCTTCATCTCTTCTTTGTTAGGCTCCCTTCTCCATCATCTTCTATTCCACTCTTTTTCGTTGGGTTTTCCTCTCCATCCTCCTCTCCTTCTCTCTTTTTACTTGAATTCCCCTCTCCATCCTCAACCTCTCTCTTTTTTTGGTTGGATTCCTCTCTCCATCCTCTCTCTGTCTCTCTCTCTCTCTCTCTCTCTCTCTCGTTAGCTTTTCCTCTCCATTCCCAACCTCGCTCTCTTGTTGATTGGGTTTCCCTCTCCATCCTCAACCTCTTTCTCTCTCTTTTGTTGGGTTCCCTTTTGAGCATGAGGGTGAAGAGATTGGAGTTTCCTAAATTGCGGTTTGGGTTAGTAGGGTTGGGGTAGTAAGAGAGCTAAAGGGAGGGGAGGGAGGGGAAGGTAGTGAGGAGGTGGAAGGAAATGTTTGAGAATCATCTTTTAAACTTTCTAACTAAGTCATGGGTTTTTAGGTTATTTTACTAATATATAAAAATAAAGAAAAAAAAAAGAAGCAGGGTTTATTTTTGGCGTAATAAGTAATGGAAGGACTAAAATGGTGTAACTCAAATGTTTTGGGACTAAAATCAAAATATGAAGTTTTGAGGGATTGAAATTCAATTTTTAAAGAATTAAGGGATCGATATGTAAAAAGTCCATATTTTTATTGTAGAAAGAAATGAAATTTATTTCAGTTTTCAGTTGATTTGCCATTATGCTTCCAATCGTCACTCATCCAGTGATATAGTTGTGCGAACAGGGCATCTTTGGTTTTCATCAATGCCTAAACTTTTGCTGATTTGGACCCACGGTAAAGGGACCAAAATCTCGAATTGAAGTGTCGTCGCCATATCGTAGGCCAAAGTACAAGGAGTATATGCAGTAGGTGAGCAAGTCAAACTGCAGTATGCCAGAGAGCATGTACTAGTTTACCTGGCCAATCATTTCTTTGCTTAAGTTAGTTTGCAGAGTTCTTTCGATGATTTTGAGGAGAATTTTGCTCGTAGTTTCCGATTGACCATTACCAAGGTGATAATAGGTTGATGAGTTGTGAATAATGTTCATGTACTTTTAGCACAAAAATCTTAGTTTGCTAGATATTAATTTTGGGCCATTAGCATGATGGTAATAGGCCTGTGAGGGGATGCAGTGGAGATTCAGGTGAACGGTCATGTGGGTGTAAATATGACAACTGCACGTGGCAGGACATTGCAAAATTTGCACGTTCTTGTTCCAATATGGGCCAGTAGTATCCCATCCTCATGATTTTTTTTTTAATATTTTTTTTTAATTTTAAATTTAGCATTTGGTATTGACATGGCCACCACATACCCCATTATGCTATTCCTTCATGATGAACTGATCAGGTTCTTCCAAGTCAAGGCACCAAAGCAATATTTTTTGAAAACATTTGTTTAAGTTCCCTATCTTTATCCACGAGAACAATGAGGTGCTTATTAAGGAACCCGAGTATTTTTCTCGGAGAAAACTCCGAATATGCACTTCTTTAGGTTCATCGTAAGTTCATACTTCCATGATGGGTTGAGGATGCACTGCAGAATATACATGTATCCTTCTCTAGTTTTTTATTTAACCAGAATGTCATCCATATAAGCCTTCACATTGATGTGCATCATGTCATCAAAAATAGCGATCATTGCCCTATTACAAGATAGCTTGCCTTTTTGAGCCCAAAACGCATGACTACAAAACAATAAGCTCCCTAAGGTTTAGTGAGTGAAGTCTACTCTCGGTCTTCGTCAACAAGATGAGTTTGATTAATACCCTGAAAAATCCATCCACGAAAGAAAAGATTTGCAGCTGGCAATGTTGTTGATGAGAACTTCTATGTGAACGAGAGGGAAGTCATCCTTAGGATAGGCTTTGTTGAGATTGAGAAAACCAACGCACATTCGAACCCACAGATAATTTTTTGCACCGAAATAGTATTAGCAATGCACCGATGGTAAGATCTAATCGAATAAACTTGGCTATGGAACTTTACAACATCTTCTTTGACTTGTAATCTGATGATGAGTGTCATACTTTGCAAACTTATATCTACATTAATCATTTACTGTACAATAATAAGTGTTACTCGGATATGTGTTAGTGTACTTTTAGGTTATAAATATTTGAAGCAAAGATGCAACCAATTTGGGCAAATTTAAATTCTCAATGCTAACAAATGAAGATTCAGTAATCAATCTGAGTTAGAGCACCAAAGTGGAGATTAGACCAGACTAGAAAATAAACAAAGAGCAAGAGATTTAATGTTAAAAGACCCATAAGCCAAACTCAGGGGTTTGACTACTACCTAGCAGCCAAGATTGCTCAGTAGAGTCTCACTTCGTCATCATAGGGTAGAATTTTGCGGGTCAATTTTGATACAGATATGGAGTCATTTTAGTGACGTTGACCACTGCCACTTGGCGGCAATTCCGCTACCTAGCAATCAAATTTCTGAGTCAGTTATTCATTTTTGTCTACAAAACTTCCAAAATATTTAGGATTTTTCTACAAGTTGTTGGATACGAATTACGGGTCTTTGTATTATATATAAATATTTTAATCTTGTAAAAAAATATTTATGCTTTGATTAATAAAATAATATAGAGAATTAACTTGCTAGCGGAAGCCGTCCGCCACACTTGCTCCCATTCTTGCTATTCTTTTTCTTATATCTGCACTTTAAGTAATTATATTTGCTTTTTAATGCAGATTTTATTATTTTTCTCATGAAAATATAATTTTTATATGCTTTCTAGGTATGTATAGTTAATTTTCTAGGGACCTAAGATAGATGAAGCTAGGTCTATGAGATATTAACTTTTGAATCTTATCTTCTCTTCATTTTTATTTTCATGATCATCTAGCATGTCAAGATTTAATGAAATCAATTTGTTAACATAAAGGTTTGGTAGGTTAACTTAAGCAATTTTTATAGATATACTTACTAAGGTTTTGAAGTTGAGGCTTTGGCTTAAAAACCTAGTAATCTTTATGATATGGTTTGAGTCAATAGTTTCCTATTATCTCTGATGTTTTATGCTTGATGTTCTCTCTTGATATTTCATACTTATAAATAAGATACTGATTTCAAATTAAAATGATCATATTTTTATATCTTATTTCCGTATCTATATTGAAAAAAAGGGAGAAGAAAGAGGATCATAATTATATCATTAGTTTAATGGATTCTAAGATCTTAGATTTTGCCTTTAGATAATTAACTACATCTTCCATCAAATCAATGATTTTGTTAGTTTGTTAAATACAACCAAAGTGAGAATAACAAAATGGCAAAAATCCCCATGTGGCGACCTGCTAAATGCTACAATACTCGTGCAATTGCAATAGAATTAAAATTCACATCAAGTTCTTAAGATTATTATTAGGACTGACGGTGTTTAGCTAGCGTTTTATTGTGTTTTCAATATTAATTGTTCTTTTGCTAGCCTTTTATTGTGTTTTTAAGACTAATCATTT
The DNA here is from genome assembly GCA_036321105.1 of Dracaena cambodiana. NCBI lineage: Eukaryota > Viridiplantae > Streptophyta > Magnoliopsida > Asparagales > Asparagaceae > Dracaena > Dracaena cambodiana. The sequence goes on from JAYEPQ010000007.1 coordinate 18,571,530, forward strand.
GTGTTGATTGTGCAAGTAGTTAACTTTCACTGCCATCTGTCCTTCGTTATCCAATCCTTTAGAATCATTGTTACTCGATACGCACTTCACTGCCATCTTGCATTAAGATGCCAACAGCTATGAGTAACAACTACAAACTCAAGCCATAGTACATTAAAATCATTCGAAATTCATTGGATCTTATTTTGATGATGTATATCTCTTATTATTGAGTTTCAAGATGTGTATGTGTTGATCAAGCTGCAACACTTGTCTAAGGATGCAATTAAGCTCTAGTTTATACCCTTCAACCTCAAGGACAATGCCTAGAATTGGTTGTATAACATGCGTACTCACATCTATCACTTCTTGGGACAAATTTGTTACAATATTTCTTAAAAAGTATTAACCTGTAGATCTTGATTCGAAATGTATGCATCAATTGCGTCAAATATTAAGATAATTTTTTTTGGAAATATTTGGTATGGATCAAGGACTTCTTAGCTCAGTGGCCCCCACGTGATAACAAACTGGAGGTTGTGCTAGATTGTGTATGAAATCTCAACTACATATCCAAAATACTTCTTGAGTTTATGTGTAAGGGGGAAGTTTATGATAAAGAATGAGGAAGAAATATTGGAATTTCTTTAAGACCTATCTTGGAGGACTATGTGGCGACAGAATCCAATTAAAAAGCTCAGTGCATCGATTTCAACGAGTAAGGATGGTCTTCACAGCCAAGATCACTGCCTTATGAGAAGGATAAAGGCAATGAAAGTTCCTAGTACTTTCCAAGTTAGTCAGTTTAACCAATTGCAGACTCCCACTTAGTTTAATTGTGATACTCCCAATAATATTATGGAAGAGTATCCATTGTTAATGAAAAATATGGGACCCATACCTAAAAAAGTAAATGCATTGTATTTCAAGCCGATGAACAATCCATATGCATTTACATACGATTTTGACTGGAAGAAGCACACCAATCTCACATGGAGTCTTAGGCTATATCAGGGAGGCCCTAATTGCAATATGAATTTCCCCGTTAATTGCTAAGTCCCAAGACCTAATGTGGGTTTATACCAACACCCAAATGCCACCAATTCTAGGATAAACAAGTTAGACCACCTATAACCAATTCTTCATACCACCATAGGGTTATGATAATGAGCATGACAAGTGACTGTCATCATGTGAGAAGAATATTGAAAATATTCTCAAGGCTTCTTCCAATCTAGACACATGCATGCAAAACCTCATGAAATTATCCACTCAAAATGAAGAGCGGATTAGCAACTACATGCAACAATGAGAACTCCTTATTAATTCTCAATCTATCAAGAGTCGAGAATAGCAAGTTGGACAACTGGTGAATTAGATGAGTTAACAGAGGAAGGGTATATTTCCAAACTAAATTTTGTCTAACTCTACACCAGTTCATCTCAGTCTATTTAGTCTCACATCAATCGACACAATTGATGCAACCTAAGTAGTACTCCCAAGCACAAAGATCATAAAGTAATATTTGGGAGTTAATCTAAGATCATTCACTCAAAAATTTTGTATCTAAATCCAAGACAGTTAGACTAAAAATTTATGGCTAAAGAATATTGGGAACTTTGGTATAAGCAAAGAGATGTTTGAATGATTTGGAAATAACATGGATAAGTATCAGCTTAGATAAGGCAACCCTCAAGTCTTATTGTTTGTTAGTTTACTGATTATTTTATCTCGATTGAATAGAACACATAGTCTTCTCCACGCGGAATGCATTTCTTTTAGAACACTCAACTCTAAATTAAATTCTATATTGAACTTGAAGTTATATTATCTTTGGATAAAACAAATAATTATTCAAATTCTCAGTATATGTCATGCCCAGATCTTCTATGATATATCAAAAATCAAGTAATAATCATACCATTAAGAAAAGACCATCAAATATTCAAGTTCATATATCTCCATACAAGATAAATAGGGAAACTACAAAATAAGATTATATAAACAATAAAATTCAAGAGGCAAGTTTAAAAACCAAACCAGATCCAAGACTAATGATTCATCGTTCATCCAATGCCGAAAATAAATTAGTTAGCCATAGTTATCACAGTCATCAAATAAGAAGAGAAAATCCTTTATTATCATACTCATGAAGAACACAAAAGCAACAATCTTTATCTCCTCAGAAAAAACTCAAAAGAGAAAAACTAAAATTAAACTCACTCTATCTGTCTATATCTCTATCTATATGGTATAAGGGGTATTTATAGCACCCCCAAAACTAAGTTACCTAACTCTAGTATTTTCGATACAGGAAAAATCTTTTTTTTCCTTAGGTTTGTAAGTGTATCCATGTACCTGTGCTTGTGCTATCGAAAACTGCTTCAACAACATCTTCCATAGCTACCCTTGGGCAATCTCAGAATGATTGCGCTGTTGACAACATTTTGACAGCTACTTCAATAGTCGACAAAACTTATATGGCTATCGACAGCCATCAGTGTCTGTGCATGTCTCCTAGTGCTGTGCGCGTCCCTTGTCTTCACATCTTGGCTCCAAAACCTACAAAGGTACATCAAAACACCAATTAAGGAGGAAAAATATTCAAGTGAAGAATTTGTTTCATAGGTATAAGAGCATATGAAGACCATACACTGGATCATGGCTAACATCAAATGAATAACTCCATCTATCGTCCAGCATATTTAAATGAATATGCATAACCAACTAGAGATATTAAGTGTAGATTGAATCCAATAATAAAGGAAACTATGTGGAAGAACATTCTGTAGTGCCTTGATAATGATATCATCTATTCTATCTCCGATAGTGTATGAGTGAGTCCTCTTCATGTAATGCTCCAAACTATACCCCAAAAATTTGACAGTATTTTCAATTTCTGGGTGAGGAATTACTGGTGGGTATCTCAAAAACAAGTACAGAATACCTTTTATAAAAAAGAACCTTGCGATCAGAGTGTCCAAACTAGAAGAAATTGAATTAATCCAAAAAAAACATACTACATTGTATTATCCAAAATAGTTCTAGAGAAAATTACAGTACAAATGACTACAATAGATAATATTACATTAGAGAAGGGAAACTCATTAAGTAATAGGAATATAAATTAAGACTAAACACCGCGATTGCAAGATAAAAAAAAATTATAGTAGAAGATGTCTTCAACTATCTACAGAAGTATGCTTACTTTTAAAAGAAGGACATTTAGCTGGTGGTATTTCTCAAAATTTCTAACACCTGGGCATGTGGAGGTAACCCAAGGGTTAGATCCGGCATAAAATAAAATTACACATGTGATAGAATTAACAATAATAGAAAAATATTAAAGAGCATAACTTATGTTGAATCTGAAAATACCTGCATGCAGTATGACAACATAGTTCCATAGTTATGACATAATAAATAAATACGTAATATCCATGTAAAACAAGATACATGTGTCATATATAACAAGATATCAAGGCATGCAACGTTAAGTTCTAGGGTGGTCTACATATCTCCTGAATATTCGAGCAAATTAGAGAAGGTCTCCATTAAGTATAACATAGTAATATCAACCTTACTAAGTATTTAGACTTATGTTTTACTAAGTTAATACTTGATTAAACTGACTGGTGAAGAAGTTTTATCATGGAAGTATCTCATCAACCTGGGACTATGAATATTGTCACGACAAAACATGGAGCTTTAGATCACAACTAAAGTCGGAAAAACGATGTCATAGCCTTAGCTTGAATCATGTGTGACAATATAAGCTGGATTATCATTGTCACGGTATAAGTTGGATTATCATGTCATGACTTCAGACCAAATTAACATCAATACAAGGTTGTATAGATTGATCAGCCAATTGTGTCTCCCATAAGGCATCGACAAATCCACATTTCATTTCTCCTATAAACCACCCTTAGTTTATTAATATGTATATGTTCAAGAATCAAGTTATATTAGCTGATAGGCAGTATCACAGTACTACAACATGAAAGTCAAGTCAAGACCGAAAATGAAATACTCAAGTAAGTGAAGCTCAGAGTACATGTCTAGGTAGAGCAAAAGACGTACCATGATACGATGCATATGCATGATAGGGCAGTTATCAGACAAGTAAAGTGTTATGATTCCCTATAATCAAATTAATAAGTTGTGCATGTATTAGTGAAGTTAAGTGTAATCAATCATGTTAATTGTGATTGGGCTTAAGAATTTTCAAGTATATCAATAGTCAAAAAGGCCTTTACAATAACCAATAAATAGATCATTTAGCAATGTAATAAAATTGACTTCAAGCTAAACCTTAATTAAATTAGTGAATGAGCTTGACTAAATTTTAGGGGAGAGTTGGCTTGGAAAATAGAATTGCATGGAAGAGGATTGGCAATATAGAGTTATTGGTGGACATGAGTCAAGCAGAAGAAGATAAAGCAAGTTGACAGAGTTGACCGAGATGAGTATTGTTGGCAGAACTGCATAATGGATGCAGAATTAGTATGATTGACTGAGTTGGTTGGTGAAGATTAAAAGGCTAGGCGGAGTTTGATTGATTAACAAGTGAAGATAAAAACTATGAAGCTTTGAGAAAGAGTAATTGAACATAGATTGCAACAAAATGTTAAAATATCAAAGAACCAATTTGGATTTGTGCCGGGATGATCGACGACAGAAGCTATTCATTTACTTCGTCAACTTATAGAGCGATTCTGAAAGAGAGATAGAGATTTACATATGGTATTTATTGACTTAAAGAAAGCCTATGATAAGGTTCCACAAGAGATATTTTGGTGGACACTGATGAAGAAAAGAGTTCCCATCAAATATATCGACATAATAAAGGATATATATGATGGAGTAGTGGCCAATGTTAAAACATATGGTAGTCTAACAAGTGATTTTTCTATCACAATTGGATTGCATCAAGAATCTGTATTGAGCCCATTCTTATTTGCTATAGTGATGGATGAGCTTACTAAAACCAATCAGGATGAGATACCTTGGTGTATGCTATTTGCTGATGATATTGTCTTAGTTGATGAGATAAGAGCAGGGATAAATGTCAAGTTAGAGTTATGTAGGCATACATTAGAATCTAAAAGTTTTAAATTGAGTAGGTCTAAAACAGAGTATATGAAGTGTCAATTTAGTAAACGATAGACTATAGACTATAATGCTGTAAAACTGGATAGGAAAGAGATACAACTGAGCAGTCAGTTTAGATATTTGGGTTCTATCATTTAGAATGATGGAGAGATCGATAATGATGTTAACCATAGGATACAAACTAGCTGGTTGAAATAGAGGAGGGCAACGGGAGTTTTATGTGACCATATCATTCCGTTAAGATTGAAAGGAAGATTTTATAGGACTGCTATTAGACCAGTTTTATTATATGGCATGGAATATTGGACTATAAAGAAACGTCATTCACAGAAGATAATTATAGCAGAGATGCGCATGCTTCGTTGGATGTGCGGCAACACTATGAGAGATAAAGTAAGAAATGAAGATATTCGTGCTAAACTAGGTGTAGCTCCCATCGATGAGAAAATGCGAGAAAATCGCTTATGATGGTTTGGTCATGTGCAACGTACGCCTGCAAGTGCACCAGTTCGAATAGGGGAGTTTATCAATGTAGGACAAGTTAAAAGAATGAAGGAAAAACCGAAGAAAATATGGATGGAGGTGACACGCAAAAATATGGAGTCTAGAGGTTTAAATAAGGAGATATTACTTGATAAAAACGAATGGAGAAGGAATATCAAAGTGATCTATCCAGCGTGATTCTTTTTTGGTTCATGTAACCTACCCAAAATACTTGGGATAAAAGGCCTAGTTGTTGTTGTTGTTGTTGTTGGAGTTTGAGTTATTAGAAAGAATCAAATAATCAAAATAATATGAAAATGATGCAAATACAATCGAGATAGAGTTCAATAGATGGGTTCTATGATTAGGCAAAGTTCGCAAAGGGAACCATGATCAGCAAGGAGTTTCCACAACTCTATCATAGTTTCGTTGACTTGCAAATACTGAAACTTTAAATAATTTTCATCATTTTCTATGATTAGAATCAGAAAGAAAGTATAAACAAGTTTTGTAGCAGACTGAACTCTCTTTCAAACAAGCCTAGAATGGGCTTAATCGGTATTCAGGATAAAAAAAGTATCATAGGTTTACTAAAAATGACATAAGAACCTTACTGTTGTGGAGCAACTCCAACTTCCAACTATGATTTATGTATGATAAAGTTGGAATCAAAAAGGAAGTAAGGTATGGAAACTGTAAATCATTTAATCTTCATATGAAGAATCCAAGATTAGTTAAGGGTGTTTCAGTCAAACTATACCATACCCTACACCATTGTACCTCTATAGTGTCGGCGGAAAAGGAGGCTGCTTTGCAGGAAACTCTTGCTCGGTGGGGCTAGGATCTTGCTAGCCAATAGGGTCGGCAAAGATCTGTCCCCACCGATAGTGTCAGCGGAGGGAGCCTCTGCCGATATGGAGTTCTACGTGTAAATGCCGTCTTTGAGTACAATTTTAGCAAAGTTGTAGATAAAATTAGGCAAAATGTACTATAAGAAAATTTGAGGAAATTGGGTCCTCTTTCCAATGATATCAAAATTAACTTCATTTGATTTGTGGAGAGAAAGTTATGATCAAAATACCAAGAGGATGTATAGGCAACCCATCGGCTGTTTTGTCTACTTTGACTTCTACCCAAGTTTTGACCATGTTAAAGTCAATATAAGCAAATAGGAAGTAGAGGGAACTATGGCGTATTGAATTCTAACATGACCTCAAGAAGAAAAGACTCGTTTAGACCTCTGGATCAAAAGTTATGATTGAAATACCACAAGGGTATACGAGTTGTTGTGCTTTGCCTTGACTTCCACTTAGATTTCGACTAGGATAAATTAAAGGTTGGCAAATAAAATAGAAAAGAAAGTTGTAGAGAATTATATTCTAACATAGACAAAATAATGGCTAGATCTCTTCGTAGACATAGACAAAAGAGTTATGCCCATTATAATGAGAGCAGTTGAGTTAATAGTTAGATCTCTTCGTAGAGATGGATCTCTCGGAGATTGAAAGACCCAGGAGTTGCTTGAAAAAGTTAAAGAAAGAGTTATTGATTAAAAAACATATTTTTTTATATAGTTAAAGAGTGATTTCTAGCTGAGCATTTGATATAGATGCATGATTCCTTGTTAAAGATATGTGATTGCTAAAGAGCGTGATTCTTGCCTTGCTTTCAGATAAGAGCTCCGAAGAGGTGCTTGGATTTAGTCGGAGCCAAGGTTGAGTTCGGATGCTGCTGGTAGAAGATAGAAGATGAAGAGAAAAAGATGGAGGGGACATGAATTGGGAATGAGGAGGAAAGAAAAGAATTGAGTTTTACATACTCAAGTAAGGGGTTGAGGGAGAGGAGTAGTAGTGCCACGGAGGAAGTGTGGGATGTGTACTCTCCAACCACTCTCTCTTGAAAATTTATAAGTGTGTCATGGCAAAGTTTTACCTAATTTAAAGGAGTTTATCATGGAACAAAATGATAAAATTATTGGAGAAATAAGAATTGGGTTTCTATAAGATAGAGTCTTTACACTTCAGGTAGTAAGAAAGAAGTCCAAAATCACTGTGGTAAACAATGACGCAAATGATCTCATCTTGATGCGTATGCCAACAGGATAGCAAATTTGTATTGACTGTAGAAGGTTAATATCATGACAAGGAAGGACCACTTTCCCCTGCCATTCATTGACCAAATGCTTTAAAGATCAATCGGACATGAGTTCTATTGCTTTCTAGATTGATACTCCATTTAAAATCATATTCTAATTATTCCTAAGAACCAGGAGAAGATGATGTTCACTTGTTTCTTTATCACCTTTGCATATTGTCTCACGCCCTTTGGGCTTTGCAATGCTCACCAGTCACATTTAAGTGGTGCATGAGTAGTATATTCTCTAGTATCTTGGATTGTTTTTCTGAAATCTTTATGGATAACCTCTCCATATTTGGAGATTCATTCGATAAGTTTCTGCATCATATCGAGCTAGTTCTCTCATGTTTTTGCAAGAAAAATTTGACACATAATTGGGAGAAATGCCACTTCTTGGTTAAGAATGGCATTGTGCTAGGGCATATAATCTCTAAGAGGGTATTGCGGTTAACAATGCCAAGATGGACCTAGTCACCGGTCTCGCACCTTCATGATCAATGAAGAATGTTAGATTTCTTTGCCATGCAGGCTTTCCATGAAGATTTATAAAGGACTTGGCATGATTTCTAGGCCATTGACTAATTTGGTGGTCAAGGCTGTGTTGTTTCAGTTCACACTCAACTGCCTCAACAATGTTGAGATATTCAAAGAGGTGCTTACTAGCACTCGAGCCATTTGAGCTTATGTGGGACATATCCGATTTTGTTGTTGGTGTAGTTCCATGTCAGCATATTAAGAATTAACCTCATGTGATCAATTATTCAAGTAGAACAATTGATGATGCTAAGTTGAACTACTCCACTTCAGAGAAAGAGTTCCTGGCAATTATCTTTGTGATTGAAAGTTTCATTCTTACTTGATTGGGTTACAGATCATCATTTACACCGACATGCTGCATTAAAATGCTTACTGACCAAAAAAGACACAAAAGCTGGGTATCTTAGATGGATACTCTTTCTTTAAGAGTTTTATCTAGAAATAATAGACAAGAAGGACGTTGACATACGTGTAGCTGATTACTTGTCTTGCCTACCTAACACTCCAACCATTGACCAACTCATTAATGAGTATTTTCTTGAAAAGAAATTGCTCACTCTTCTTCATGAAACTGATTTGTGGATATTGTCAACTATCTTGTGACCAATGAGATTCTCTCTCATTGATCCAAGTAAGATCGATATCAATTCCGCTCCCAAAAGAAGTTTTTCTTTTGGAGTGATCCCTACCATTTCAAGTACTATCCTTACCAAATTATGAGGTAGTGCATACTTGAAACTTAGATCGAAAGTGTTCTAATTTTTTTGTCATGATTAAGCTTATGGAGGCCAGGAAGACAATGGCAAAAGTGTTGTAGTGCAAACTTTACTAATCTAGTCTTTTTAAAGACATTGTCAATTCCTGCGAGACGTGTGCACAACGACTTCGCAGTATCACAGAGCGAAATATGATATCATTGTAACTCATCTTTGAGATTGAGATATTCGATATATGGGGATTGATTAATGGGAAAATTACCCAACTCGTATGGAAACTAGTATATGCTTATTGTTGTGGATTATGTTTCCAAAAGAGCTAAGACGGTTACTACAAAAACCAACAATAATAGTCATTATGAAGTTCTTAAAAGAGAACATCCTTTCTAGATTTGGTGATTCTCATGCTATCAGTAGCGATGATGGAACTCACTTTTGCAAAAGGTCATGCGAGGTGCTTATGAGAAAATACTCTATTACCCACAAGTTGATCACACCTTACTATCCTTAGATTAATGGACAAGTGGAGGCCTAAAATCGCCAAATCAAAAGAGATCTTGGAGAAGACCATAGGAAAAAATTGTAATAATTGATCGAGTAAAATATGATTGTTGACTAAGGAGCTAAACATGTAAGGATATCCAAACTTACCATTTATATATATATATATATATATATATATATATATATATATATATATATATATATATATATATATATATATATATATATATGAGAATAATGGAAATGAGCTAATAGCTCACGCAAGTTATTTGAGCTGTGGTTCATTTCCTCTATCTCCAATATTTTTTTTAAAAAAAATTCATTTGGATTATGATCTCAACCCTATAGGGTTCACTCATATCCAATTTCTTGGATTTTAGTTTTGGTTTGGTTCTCAATCAAGTTGACACAATCTTTAATAATTTTCAATGGATAAACATTTTGTGTGCACATGGCTTCCAAAATTCATAAAATTTGATCTGAATGAAGCTAATGATTTGGATATACAAATTCTAAAAAAAAATTGAAGAAAATTTATTGGATTACTATATTTTTGCCACTAGCTCAAGTAACTTTTCCTGAGCCGGCGGCTCATCTATAGTAATCCCTCCTTCTCTCTCTCTTTTGATATATATATATATATATATATATATATATATATATATATATATATATAAACACACCCCAATTATATTGCTTTCTCACTCTACTTTGACCTATGTTTGAAGGCGGTAAAAGAAGACATGCTGGCGAGGTTTATAATTGCAAGCCAAGAGCATCCAGATGAGGTCAACGATCAGTATCTATGAGATATAATCCTTAATTTCATGATCGCTGGCAAGGAGACCACTGCCAACTCTCTTTCCTGGTTCTTCTACAAGATGTGCAAGCAGCCACTAGCTCAAAGAAAATTGTTAATGAGATCAAAGATACAACGGGGTTTAAAGGTTCAAGCACTGAATTTAGAGATTTCGCACTGACCTTAACTGAAAAGGTCCTCGACAACATGCATTATCTCCATGCTGCACTTACGGAGACTCTCCGGCTCTATCCTGTTATTCCACTGGTAATAATAATCTTTGATCTCAATTAAAAGCAAGTTGCACTGAATTGCATTTTTTTTTACCCCCTTATCATCGATGAGTTTAAAGATATATCAAATGGCTTGTTTTTTTGTAGATTTCATGGTAGGATGGGAAGACAGCAGAGGAGGATGATGTCTATCCGACGGTTATTGGCGGAATTTTCTTTTATTGGGATCATTTTTCATAAAGAGAGATCCGCATTCCAGTTGAAATCACACTAAAACTATGAATAAAATTTGAGATTCACATTCCAATTGCAGTTTGAATGAGCCATGAATCTAATATCTGAGATCCGTGTTCCAGCTGAAATCACACGAAAACTGCGAATCTAAAGTTTGAGATTCGCATTCCAGTTGCAATCCGAAAAAGCCGAGAATATAAAGTCTGAGATCTGTGTTTCAGTTAAAGTCACACCAAAACTGCGAATCTAAAGTTTGAGATTCACATTCCAATTGCAGTGCGAAGGAGCCGCGAATCTAAAATCTGAGATCCGCGCTCCAGTTGAAATCACACCAAAACTGCGAATCTAAAGTTTGAGATTTACATTCCAGTTGCAGTCCAAGGAAACCGCGAATCTAATATTTGAGATTCATGTTCCAATTGTAATCACACCAAAATTGCAAATCTAAAATTTGAAATTCGCATTCCAATTGCAGTCCCAAAGAACTGCAAATCTAAACTTTGAGATTCGCGTTCTGATTGCAGTCTAAAGAAAACGTGAATCTAAATATTGAGATTCGCGTCTTGCCTTTTGGTTACAACCCAGATGATTAAAGACGTCAGTTACAAAGTCTGGATATTTAATACAAATCCACCAGACTAAAAAGTAAAAAATTAATTCTCCGATCATGGAGGCCAACAGTTAGACAATTACATCAGCTCAAGAGTCTCTAAACTTTTATAAATAGCAGAAGGTTAGGAGGAAAAAGGCATCTGGAGATCAAGATAAAAAAAAGAGTCATTTTCTAACTAAGTGCAGGTGCTATCAAGAGCTCTAATTTCTTACCAACTCAAAATTTTACATGAAGTGTCAACAGAGAGTATGATCATCCTCCATAGTTACTCTAGAATCCAGTTTTAAATAAAGAGATAATTAGATTTTTTCTCATGTTCTGTAAATGGAAAACCGTTGAAATTGTAATATTTCACTGAAAAAGCTCAATAAAAAATTATTTACAATTTTATGGCTCACAGAAGATTGGCGACTCCGCTGGAGACGCCTATCATTACTGATGTTAAGGTTGTAGCTCAATCTGTTAATATTCCAGTTGGTCGTATGGTCAAATCACTCATCATTGAGTTCGATCAGGAGAAATATGAGGAATTCTTCTCTTTTGGCTCTAGAAGTCCTAATTTCTTATGGAAATGTCGTAAAATTTCTAACAACTCAGCCTCTAAATAGGTTTCAAAGACAGCAGTACAATTAAAGGAATCCTCAAACTAATCTAGTCCCAAAGGAGAACCATCTCCTTCACCAGCACAAAACTCAAGGTTTGTTTCAACCAAGACCCATGAGAATCTTCTCTAGAAGATGCATCAGGATCCCCATAATAACAAGAAAAAACGACCATTTTCGGATTAAAAAAATTGACTCAGAAAATAAAGTTTCTCTCACCCACACGATGAGAAGGAACTTACGAAGAAGCAAGGTTCGCGCTCTCCGCAGAGCCATGAAACAACAAGAGGCTATTGAACCACAGTCACGAGGACGTATAGTTCAAGAATGGAGACCAAAGAGTGAAATAGTGGTTCCAGATGACAAAAAAAAATTAAGATGCAGATGGATTTACTCGTGTTTCTTACAAAAAACACCGTACACCCACAAAATTTATTTATAATTACAAACGTGGAGTTTACATTCGCGTTCCACAAACCAGACGAGGGCCCCACCCTCGTGCCTCGGGAGATAAATGTGATGTTCAAGATCGTGTTTTTACAAATATACGTGAATCACAAATTCGCGTGCCAACAGAAAAGTGTAATTTTCAAAAGCGCACTTATAAAGAGGAACCAGCCTTAAAGCTTGTGTTCCAGAAATTCATCCATCCACTACTATAGCTAAAGTAAAATTTGCTCTTAGAATTTTCAAAAGGATAGAAACTCCCATCCTAAACATATCATTTGGAGGCAATGTTACCTCCACTAGCAAAACAATGAGTTCCGATACAAGAGACCTTAGGGAATTTCTCAATGAAAAGAGAGAAAAATTCCGAATGTCTCATTGTCATTGTGAACAATTGATCAATGCAGTGTTATCGCATTGCCAGTGTGTGGTGACCCCTGCTAAACAGTCAGTCTTCAACTAACTTACGATGTCTTCGTCTCACCATAAAAAAGGAGACGGTGTAACAAGTAGGAATTTTCTGAGCTCGAATACCCCAAAGTATCATCTAATATGATAAGTTTCAGGAAGAAAAAGAAAATAAAGAAATTCCCTAGAAAAGATTCTTCAGATTCTGAATATTTTTCAGATTTGAAGAGTGTATTCAGCAAGATGCGGGGTATTTTTTAGAATGCTCGGCTCAAGAAAGGATTGACAGCACTAGTAGATTACAGACAAATGGCTGGAGTCTCTTTCGGTGAAGAAGACACAGTAAATTCAGCTGTGGCCGAATCCCAGACATCGAACTCATTCTTTGAAGACTCCGTATCCATGTATATGACACAAAATATTCCAGAAGAGTTCATGAGGATTGATGAACAAGATAAGACCATTCTACAACAGTAAAATACTATCAATAAAATCAGAGATATGCTTTATATATTGTTGGACTTGGAAAAACAAGAAGAAATGATAAAGGAGAGTCTTCTTCTAAAGCTCTGCGCAATCCAAGAAATGATAAAGGGAAGAATACAGAGGAATCATCTCGCGTTCCTCCTAGGGATGAGAATAAAAATAATAAGGATCATCATGAAAAAAAAATAATCGCTTTGTACATTCTCATCATCAAGAAAGAAATCCAAATCAAGAAGGTAATGTAAACACTGATTGGATGGAGAGTTTTCAAAATCAACTTGATGCTCTCCTACATAAGAATGATTTGTAAGAACTAGGGGTTGTAAGACCATATCCAATGGAATGAGAAAGTATACCATTCTCGGAGAGTTACAAACCATTGAAGCTCAAATCATTTGATGGTAAAGTGTCACCAAATCAGCATCTTTACTATTTTAAATCATAGACAGGACATTTAACAGGAAAGACCCGATCATTACACGAGTATTTGTTAGTATCTTAACAGGTTTAGCATTCGAATGGTTCTGAAGGTTGAAATCGAGAACCATCAATTTGTGGAATGACATTGAAAAAGCCTTTTTAACAAGGTTTTATGAAGATGATATGGAAGTTTCAATGCCAACACTTCTGACCACAAAGCGAATCAGCTCGAGATTTTATAAAAAGATTTAGAAATAATTCCCTAATATGTCCGCATGGGATACTAGAGAAAACATTGGTAGAAACTTGCTGACATAATCTTTCCACCAAAGTTCTTGCTAGAACGGGGACCGTAAAGTCTTCTATTTAGAAAGATCTTTCATTCTGAAGAAGCTGAAAAAATTACACAAAGGCTTGAAAATGAAGAAAGAGGAGAGAAATCAAGGCAAAAAAATAATTCTAGATCGCACAAATCTTCTCGACCTAAGGAACACAAATGGAAAGAAACGATAGCGACTGATACACCAAATCCTGCAAAATCTTTTCCAAAGAATCCTTTTCAACTGTGGTTTCCTCAGAAGTAATATTCTTTTAAAGATAAGCATACTAATACTGTCTTCAATTTACCCATGACTAAGAATATGCTGAAGTTACCAGAATCCAAGCGACATGAAGAAATTAGAAAGGTTAATGAATCTAATTATTGTGTGTATTATAGGATCATTAATCATCCTACTCAAAATTGTTATATCCTTAAGGATAAAATTCAAACTATGGTGGATGCTAAGGTCATCAAATTACGAGAAGATCATAATAGAGTAACTGCAAATATGGTAACTATCAGATTTGGAAAAGCTCAAGAATAGATAGAGTTGACTGTTCAAGACGGAGTTCAGTCCATTCCCAACGGCACATTGAGGATTGTGAATTATGATCCTCATCAGCAACAAAAAAAGGATTACATCCTTTTGAAACATCAAAAGGAGAGATAATGTTGGTCATTCAGATCTCCTTGATGACGAGCAATAGATTTCAAATTCATCAAAAAAGAAATCAAAGGGAAGATTTTTACTTCTAATGTCATTACTGCAATTCCTGAGGATGATGCAAAAATTCCCACTCTATCAGTTCTCAGAAGAAGAGCCAAAGGATTTCATAGCAGTTAACGTGGATCAACCAAAGCCTTCTGGAACTCTTTAGGCAAAGAATATTTAAAAATTTATGATCAAGTAACGGAACCTCAGCCATCTCCACAAAAGAATAAGCCAAAAGAATTTAAATTTGACAAAACTCTTAAAACCAAAAATAAAGAGCCTGCAGAAAGTTTTAAGAAACCTTTCAACTTTAATCTATTGGCAAAATTTGGCCAATAATCCTGCAAGAATTACTTTGTATGAGCTCCTAAAGCTCTCTAGGCAAATTAGAGAAGTTTTAAGAGCCTCTATAAAATTCTGAAGTGTTCTTGGCTCAAATTCTAGAAGCAACTGAAGAAGAAGTTTGTACAATATATCATCAAACTTCTAAAAAAAATCCTTACATAACCTTCTTACCAGACGATATGCAAGTAAAAAATAATAAGTATCATCGTACTTTATATTATAAAGGATACATAGGGTCATCAGAGATTAACCGAATCCAAGTTGATTCTGAATCTACCCTAAGTATTATGCCAAGATGGAATGTTGCAATATCTCCCAATGAGCAGATTGGCATCAACAAACACTACCATTTTCGGGTTCAATGCCAATGGTAGTAAACACTTGGCAAAATAAAGTTGAAATATCAAATTGGAGACTTGAAGACGGAGGTCATATATTATGTAATAGATGCTGACACATCTTATAATCTTCTACTCCGAAGACCATGGATTCATATTAACCTCATTGTCCCTTCTACACTTCATCAATATATGAAATATGTAGACAAAAATGGAAATGTGAAAACCCTGGTGGCAGAAAAACAACCTTTTAAATAAGTAGAAAACTACTTTACTGACGCATTGTTATACCAAGACACATTTGATGCAACTAAACAATCTGCTCTAGAAGAATCTGATAGCGGCAACAAAGCTGACACTGAATCAGGATCCAAAAATTCAGAATCCGATAGTAAAATCTGAGATATAGATCCCATTGTAATAAGTCTTAAAGGCCTTGATGTAAATGACACCGCCAATTCTGATGGTGAGTGGATAATTAATGAAAATATAGAATTTGCTTATTTTTCTAGTGTTAATTCTGAACCCTCAAGTACTAGTACTGATGTGGTCAGCAATCACAAGATAAATTATATTCTTTAGCTTCATTTCAAGCACTCATTCGATCATTCTACATACAAATTGATGATGGTGGAGATACAAATGAAGCTGTTTTTGGAGTTCCTCCTGTAAATAAAAAATCAAAAACCTATGATATTTGGAAAAGCAAATAACAAGAATAAAGGAAAATATTTGAAAAAACAGGAAATTCCTGAGTTCTTCCATTATGATGAAAATTTTCATAAGTTAATGGAAAAAAATGGGATATAACCTAGCCAGAGGCGGGGGGTTAAATTTTAGAAAAGGGAGAAAAGAAATTCTTCAACATTTTGTTCTGAAAGGAAACATGCCATATTATTACGATAAAACCGACAGGGGGTTGGGATATGTTACCACTCCTGAAGATCCTTCGGATATGAAATATGAAGAAAGACAGCAAACTCATTCATCAGAATCATCATGTTGAGATTCAGATATAAGCATTGGTGCTATTTTTTAAGAAGTCTTTGTCAATATGGTCTCTGCAGATAAAAAAGAAGAAGATGATGAATTATCACCAATTACAGATGATCCATGGGCAAAATACCTCAATATGAAGTGGGAATTTCAATTTGAACAAAGAACTGAAGATAAAATGATCCAAATAAATATGGGTGATGAAACTAATCCTAAACCCATATTTATAAGTAAAAATTTATCTTCAGAAGAGAAAGAGAAGATAATTTCTCTCATTCGAGAGTACATTGATGTTTTCGCTTGGAATTATGAAAATATGCCAGGACTTGACCCAAAGGTCGTAGTTCATAAATTAAATATTTGGCCAAATGCAAAGCCAGTAAAACAACAACGAAGATTTCGTCCTGAGATTATGGAGGCAATTGAAGTTAAAATCAAAAAGCTAATTGAATCAGGCTTTATTCGCAAAGCACAACATCCAGACTAGGTTGCGAATATAGTCCCCATAACTAAAAAAAATAGAAAGATCAGGATCTGTATTGATTTCAGGGATTTGAATAAAGTATGCCTGAATGATGAATTTTCTTTACCTATTACAGACGTCATGATTGACATTACTTACGGCTATGAAAGGATGCCATTCATGGATGGATATTCAGGATATAATCAAATTAAGATGCACCCCGATGTTAAAAAAACATACATCTTTCAGAACGCCACTTGGAATATACTGTTACACAGTCATGTCATTTGGTCTAAAAAATGTTGGTGCTACTTATCAACATGCCATGAATATGATATTTCAAGAATATCAACGAAAGATAGTGAAATGTTATGTAGATGATCTGGCAATTAAAATCAAAAACAAGAATGATAATCTTCGGGATTTGAGAATAATATTTGATCTCATGCGAAAACACCAATCTAAGATGAATCCTACTAAATCTTTTCTAGGAGTTTCCAGTGAAAAATTTCTTGGCTTTGTAGTCACTTTCCAAAAAATTTATCTTGATCCAGACAAAATTAAAGCAATCCAAGATATGCTACTATCCAAAAACCTCAAAGAATTGAGAGGATTGCAGGGTAGGCTAGTGTACATTCGCAGATTCGTATCAAATTTATTTGGAAAATGCCAACCTTTTACACGGTTGATGAAAAAAGGAGTATCATTCATTTGGGATGATGCATGTCACAAAGCATTTGAAGAAATCAAAGAATATCTCACCAAATCACCTGCTCTTGTAGCTCCAATTTCAGAGATACCTTTTCTATTATATGTGAGAGTTATGGATCATTCGTTGGGAGCTTTATTGACGCAAAAGAATGAATTAGAGCATGAACAAGCCATTTATTATCTTAGTAGAATGATAATTTGAGCTAAACATCAATATAATCTAGTAGAAAAAGAATGTCTAGTTTTAGTGTTTGCAATACAGAAAATGTGACACTATTTATGGGACAAACAATTCATGTTATATCAAGAGTTAATCTCTTAAGAATATTAATGACCAAACTAGGGTCATTAAATTCCAGATTATCTAATTGGGTCACTCTACTATCACAATATGATATGCATTTCATTCTACAAAAATCAATTAAAGAACAAAGTATAACTGATTTCTTAGCTGAACACCTAATTCCAGCATCTTCAAAATTGTATGAGGATATCCCTAGTAAAGTATGTGAAGGAAATATAGTTCCGAAGAAAGATATTCAAACTGTTGAAATAAATGCTGTTATAGAAGATGTATGGCAACTTTTCTTCGATGGCGCTTCTAGAATGGGATCTCAAGGAAAGATGGTAGTAGGAGTGGGGGTTGTTTTTTGTTTCTCCCTATAACCATATTATTCCTAGAGTATACTCATTGACAAGTTCATGTTCTAATAATATTGCTAAATACAATGCTCTAATGGTTGGTTTAAAAATAGCCAGGCAGTTGGAGGTGAAATATTTAGAAGCATATGGAGATTTCTAACTTGTTATAAACCAAGTTAGAGGAGAATATGAAGTCAGAAATGAAGATCTATTGGCATATTACCAAGCAGTAATAAAAATGGCTAATCGTTTTAATGTTTTCTATATCAGTCATATACCGCGTCACCAGAATGATTATGCAGATGCACCAGCTTCCTTGGCTACTACTTTAGCATTACCAAAAACGCTAGCAAACGTGTAACAGTGGGAAGAAAAGAATTGTTTTGCCCAAAGTATGAGCTTTAGGTGGAATTGAATTCAGATAAGAAACAAGAAACAAATGAAGTATATACTCTTGAGTCTAATCTTGAACCAAGAGACTGGTGATTTCCTTACATAGATTATGTTCTTTATGGAATATTACCAGAAGACCCTAAAGTAGTAGCAGCAATTCGAAGAAAAGCTGTTCGATTCTATTATAATGCTGAACTTCAGACATTATATAGAAAATCTTATGATGGAATTCTACTTCGCTGTGTTTCTAACAAAAAACCTCAAGAAGCACTTGAAGAAACTCAAAGCAGCATTTGCGGAGTACATAAACTAGGACCATAACTTTGGGATAGACTCCAAAGAATGGGCTATTACTAGCCTAAAATAATTACAGACATAGTCATTTATGCTAAGAAATGTAGACCTTGTCAGATACATGTGGACTTCATACATCTAGCTTCGGAGTATCACCACCCAACGGCTACATTATGGCCATTAGAACAATGGAGAATGGACATTATTGGATCAATCTTCCTGCCTTCAACGAGAGGCCATCGATTTATATTGGTTATAACAGATTACTTCTCAAAGTGGACTAAACCTGTTATTTTAACTGAAGTAAATCTTCAGACGTAATTAAATTCATCAAATATCATGTTATATACCGCTTAGGAGAATTATTCATGACAACGGATCTCAGTTTGTGAGTCAGTTACTCTCTTTGTTTTGCAATAAATATCGAATTGAAAGCAGCCAATGGTTTGGCAGAAACTTTCAATAAAACTATTGTGAAGTTTCTTAAAAAGTTCTTTTCATCCAACCAACGAGAATGGGATGAAAACCTTGGAGAATGTCCTTGGACTTATCGAACTACTGTCAAAACTCCTACAAACGCTATGCCATTTTCTTTGGTATACAAGTCTGAAGTAGTATTACCTTTGAAAATTCAAATTCCATCATCAAGGGTCGCGATAGCAACCAAAATGACACAAGAAGAAAGATATCAATAAAGACTTCTGGAGTTAGAAGTTCTTGATGATAAGTGTTTGGAAGCTAAGCAAAGCATTGAACTTTACCAAGCGCGAATCTCCAAAACTTTTAATAAAAAGGTTAAAGAGAAAACTTTCAAAAAAGAAGATCTAGTTCTTTCAGTAAGAAGACCAATCATAACCAATCAAAATCCAAAGAAAAATTCCAGCTAAAGTGGAAAGGACCTTTCGTCATTGATACAGTTTATTCTAATGGAGCCTATCGTTTAGCAAAACTGAATTGTGATAAAATAATGATGCCAATCAATGAAAAATTTCTGAAAAAATATTATTCTTAACTTCCAATTGAAAGGCTAAAAAAAATCTGCGAACTTGTTTGAGATTTGCGATTTTGGAATCAAAATTTTCTAAAAGAATGCAAATTTCATAAAGTCGCATTGTAACAAGCTCAGATACATAGTGTTAATCTTCGCATGGTTGTGCCTGACAAAACAAAAACTTCTTTTCCTCCAAATTTGCTAAGTTAAAAACTATCTCTAGCAAATAAAACTTTTTTTCCTCCAAATTTGCTAAGTTAAAAATTACCTCTAGCAAACAAAACTTCTTTTTCTCCAAATTTGCCAAGTTAAAAATTTTTTTCTGGCAAACAAAACTTCTTTTCCTCCAAATTTGTTAAGTTAAAAATTACCTCTGGCAAACAAAACTTTCTTTCCTCAAAATTTGCTAAGTTAAAAGTTATCTTTGCAGACAAAACTTACTTTCCTCTAAATTTGCTAAGTCAAAAAATTACCTCAGCAATTCAGAAGTTGTTATACTATAAGTCACTGAACAACACAGATTTTAATTTATTCAGGAAAGTTAATAGTTACTCTATCTTGATTTAAGAAACTTATTCATTCGCAGCAAAATCTATTATGGGCATTTGAATAATGACTTTATATTATCAAGTTAATAATTACTTTTGAACAATATTCTAGAGAGTCAAAATGTCCATCAAGTTAACAGTTACCTCTAATCATCAAAATTAAAATATTCATCAAGTTAACAGTTACCTCTGATGATCAAAATCAAAATCATTCATCAAGTTAACAGTTACCTCTGAATGAATGATAACAAAGTTCTTAAAATGAAAAATTTTATTTATTACCAAATTAATATTACAAAGGGTTCCTCGATATCATACAATGAATAGAAATAAGTACAAATCATTGAGTAAAGAGAGCATTAAACTTTTTTCTTCAACATCTATTATCCCAAATAGGATGGCTTCATAAGTAAAAAAAAAGTTTGCTTCTGTAGCCTCTTCCTGTCGATGATTGAAAACTTTCAAGCTAGTTTGCTTAACTATGATCAATGTTGCCAGTGACTTTATTAGTTCAAAGTTGGGTATACCAAATGCATTTTGCTAAGTATACAACTTGCGGAATTACTGAAATTAGGGGTTGCCGACAACTTCTTACCATCCTTACTTTATGGATGCTAGGCAGGAAATGAACAATGCCACACACCTAAAAATTTTTATCTCATGAAAAGTACATGAGATCTTCTGATTCTCCAAAGATATTAGAAAATTTTGAGAACTAGACGGGTGTGAGTCATTGTTAAGCAAAATGACTACAGTTAGATCCTTTAATAGATCCAAAATCTCGTTAAGAAATATAAAAGAAAATACATGATTTATTTTCATAAAGAGAAGACTTACCGTAGTTAAGAAAAATAATTACGATTATAAGGATCCTTTCAATGGGATATTTCTTCTCCAACAAATCTGGTAGAAGACTAGGCACAAATAGGTTAATATTATATGGAGGCCTTGTGATATGCCAACCCCAGTCTATTGCCTCGATCAAGGAAAAGGAAGAAGAATAGAACTCCATGATGATAGAATTGACTTTGGAGAGGAAATTTAGAAAAGTAGAGAAGAATTCTCAAGTCAGATAGCTTTTTGGAAGAAAGGTTGGGCACTTTATATAGAGGATTTCATGATTTAAATCTCCCGCTAACAGATTTTATAGGTAAAATCTTTGGTTCAGATCTTCGACTCGAATCACAATAAGATTTATTATTATTGCATGGGACACTTATGTATCTGACCAAAAGAAATGAGATCTTCAGTTGAGATCTTTGATTAAAATCCTATCATTAATGGATGTATGCAGCGCTTAGATCTTTGCACCAAAAAGTCAATCAAGTTAATGGAAAGTCATTCCATATATGTAAACCTGCAGATTTTAATGTAGGGCTAAATTTATATGTAAACCCGCGAATTTTAACATAGAGTTACATTTATATGTAAACTCGCAGATTTTAACGCAGGGTTACACGTATATGTAAACCTACGAATTTTAACGCAGGATTACACTTATATGTAGACCCGTAGATTTTAATGCAGGGTTACACTAATATATAGACTCACGGTTCTTAACGCAGGGTTGCACTGATCGCAAATCAAAGTTCAAAATCATATTCATACATAAGCTCATAGAGTTGGACTAAAAACTCAGAAGATACAAAGATTTTAAATGCAAAATCATATTTATGCAAACTCGCAATCCAGATGTAGATTCGCATTTTTGAGCATAAAATCATGTCTGATACACCAATTCGTCAAAGTCCAGATAAGACATAGAGTCAGGTTCAAAGTTTCAATGAGATGACAAATAAAAAAATTGTTCCAAGTTTATATTGGACAAAATTAGAAAGAAAAATTGCATCCATGAGATTAATCTGAGTTTGCATTATCAAAATAAAAAGAAAAGAGATTACAAGAGTTCCTTGAAAAAAAAATTTTACAATTCAGTGATTCATGAGAGCCTTTATTTTTTCTTCTACATTGCTTATTTCTAGTTGAATGGCCTCATAAGTTTGAGCAACAGCTTGTCTATGTAACTTCTCTTCATTGACAGTTGTATTGCTTACTGGTTCAGATTTCAATACCTCTAATTCAGCTTGAGCAGTCGAGAGCACTTTGTTCACATTATCAAGCTGTATAGACAAATCAGCAAGATTCTTCTCTGAATCCTCTCGCTCATTAGAAATCTTTTCAATGAAGGTCTGAGCCTTAGCAATGGTTTCCCGAGTTTCCACAATAGCTTAATCATGGCCTTCAATAATTGAAGTAACATTCTCTATTTGAATACATAGAGATTATTTGTCTGATTGATTCTCGTCAACACAAGCTTTACAAGTATCAACTTTTTCTTTGATTTCTTTTTGGAGTTTGAATTGTTCTTCCATCAGTTTTTGGAAAGTAGTCTCCACTATTTTTGACTTGTCAGGCTACGAATCTTCAATAAAGAGTCAGTATAATTCTGAAGTTGGGGAACTATAAATTTATAAAAATTGGCTTTTTCTTCTCCACCAACACTTGCTATGCCAGCCAAATAAATATTGAAAACACTAGCAATTGAGAAGAAAGAATTCCCTTTAAGAATCTTATTAATAAAGCAATCCAGAAAATTGAAAAAGACTCTAATAGTATGCTGGAGCAAGTCATCATCCAGTGCATCAATTTCTGCACAACTTGTTGATGGCAGTGAAGAAGAAGTAGTTGTAGTGGAGACAATATCTGGAGTAGATATGACATGTTCTACGTTCTGAGGTAAAGGAACAATAGCCTCAAAAGTTTCAACTTTAGTAGCTCCAACAGCAATGACATCAGCAGAATCAGTAGTCTCAGTAGTCTTACCAATTATTGAAGTAATTCCAACTGGGACAACAGCTTCAGTAGCATTAGTAGCCGCACGTTCAACTTCAATAGTCACAGTAGGCTTAACAAATTTAACTTCAGTAAGCTCAGCGACTTCAATAGAGTCAGTAGTTACAGCAGTTTCAGATGCAATTTTGGTTGAACTTTAGTATCACATTCAGGACATACTCTAAAGTTAGAGCAGAAGGAAACATTTCTAAAGAAAGAGAGAGAGAAATGATTAAATGATGATAAAAGAAATAAAAGATGTTATAAATGAGTCAAGTTCGAATAGACCTTGAGGTTGGAAACTGGATTCTCCAGGTCCATACACTTCAGCTCTCTCTTCTGCTGTTAGAAATGTCTATTTATCATGGTCTGATGGAGGAGTAGAGGAGTGAATAATATCACCATCATCATCATTATCATCACTCAACCTGAATTACTAGAGGAGTAGGGGCAGCAGATTCCTCTTCCATGAATTGAAATGGTCTTTCTGAAGAAAACACAACAGTAGGTAGAAGCTCAGTTGCTGGTGTAGTAGAAGGAACCTCTGTGATAGGATCGCTAAAAAAAATAGGTCCTTGACTCTAACGTTTTTTTGATGAGCAGGGAATCAAATTCGTATCATTGTCATCTTCTTGTTCTTCCTCAGCAAATTCAAAAGCTGAACTAAGTATTGTTGTGCCAGCTTCAGCTAATGTAGCCTGAGGAATGATTGGCAAGTCACTAAGACGTCTCAACCTCTTACGTTTGTAAGAGATCTTAGGAGAAGATTTTGAATGAGGAGAAGTTGGAATAGTGGTAGATACAGGTCGATCTACTGAGACTATTGCAGTACTGCTTTCATCCCTTGATAAGATTTCTTCAATGTCAAACTCTTCTATTCCAACTATTCCAACTATTTTAGTACTACCTGCCTCTTTCTTTTAAGCATACCATACTCTAATATCTCTCAAACAAGTAAAGCTTATATCGAAGTTATGAGGTATGGAATGGATAGCAGAATACCATTTGCAAAAGCTGAAACTTATATACGAATTTGGGGTCTTGAATGGAAGATTGAACCTGGCCTTTGTACCACCAAAGATGAAATGAAACCAAGCTCTGGCCCCCTCGAAAAGATTCCCAGTAAGGCTCATGTTTGTATATGGATTTCCAATATACAACTGATCATACCCAAATTGTCAAAAAAAGTGACTTGGATAATAAGGTTCAATATAACAACGGTCCCTAAGCAGAGAACCAAGTGCCCTGGATGAATATTTATTAACCACCAGAAACACATAGGAGACAGAATCATGAATTTATCTGCACCAGCTACATCTGCGAATTCATCTCCATAGTCAGCATTTGGAAAATAAGGATAACACTTCAGTAATTCATAATTACCATGATATCAAAGTGTTTTGCAGACCGTAGCCATGTAACCTCCTTTCTAGTGAGATTTTTCATAGTGCTGAACTTTTGGAGAGCTCAAATCTACTTGAGCATTAATTTGACTCATCAATGGAGGACAGTGCATAACTATCCAAGCCATCAAATAAGTATATGAAAGTTCCACCCACGGATTTGGAGTCTTGACAATCAGTTTTCCTTTATTATCACGCTCCTTCTTGACATTGCAGAATATAGTAACTAATTTTCTTAATCGACTTTGGATTCCACAAAACATAGCTGGCAATAAACTGAGTGGACGACCGAATGCTAGTAAGACTACTGGATACACCACTCCGATTGATAAGTTTTCTTGTGATGGAATTACACACTTCTTCCACCATAACATCAAGAAACCTGCTAACAAAGCAAGATCTGATATAGGTTGTAAAGTCTGGTAATGAAAACTCTCAAAGGATGTCCCGACTTTGAAGACATCCTCGTCTGATTTAGCAACATACGAGTTTGTTACACATTGAACAATTCTCTATTCAACCTTTTTCTTAGAAACTAGAGAAAGACGAGTTAAGTCAGGATTGTTCTTTGAAAACTTTGGGAAAAGATACTGCAGCCACTTCTTTTGCTTCACATTTCGAGTATCAGACATGTGAGCATAGATGTGATAGTTGTTCGCAGCAGAATTTCTTCGCTTTCCTTCCATTGAATTAGCTTAAATTACAACGAAAGAGAACAAGAAAAAAGAAAGAACAAACGAGAGGATTTTATATCTCAATCGCTCTCTTTTACAAAATATCGTGGGATCTGTGTGGCGATGGGATCTGTCAAGCAGCTCCTTTGGACGATCTGACGTCGAACTCTTCTCTCTTGAAGATAACGGCCGACTGTAGACGATCTTCTCTGGTCTTTCACTAACTCAAGGCTCTATGCGTAACTTGAATTCTCCAAGAGGAAAAAATCTCAATTGCCGAAAAGAAGAAGAACTTCTGCTGAACCGAAGAAAAGACCCCTGGGGCTTCACCAAGAAGGTATTTATAGCCTTGGGATGATTTGAGAGTTTCTATCTAAATAGAATTTGCTCTCATCAAGGATTCCAATCAAATTTCTTAGTTTTGATTTAAATCTCTTGATTTGGAATTCTGATTGGATTTAATTTGGGTATTTGGATAAGCCCAAATCATAATCTCAATCAGTTTGAGATTCTGGTTATCTGCTCACGCGGAGATAATCTCATCAAAATGCGGAGCTAAGGAACCAGAACGCGGAACTAATGCGGAGCTATTAAACATCTCTGCGTTTTTTCAACACGAGGCTAAAGTAGCCAAACGCAGGGCTGCGGAGTTAGCTCCGCGTTCTGTTATGGAAAACTCTATTTACTTAGAAATTTTCACTGCCAACAATAGTGACAAAGCAATTCCAAGTAAATGTCATAAATCATGGGATTGCGAGTTTTCAATAAATTGAGTTCTTCTCCTGTGGGGACGTATTCTTCGTAAGGAATGTCTCTCATAGGTACTCCTGAAATTTCATGCATTTCATGAAGGGCAAGTCCTAATTCACCTTGGGATATAAAAAAATTACAAGTATCAGGGTTGTACATTTCCAACAAGGAAAATAAATAAAACCTACTAGGAGGAATTCTATGTTGGACTGCCCTTATGGCAAGATAAATATTTGTGTGCTTCAATTGATCCTTAAAAACTCTTAAAAAAAATTTTACCAAGATCGCCCATTCTCTCTTAAGAGAACAATGGATCCATTAGTAGAACGAAAATCTTGAACTGGAAATTCTCCTTGTACATCAACAAAATGGTGTAAGAAAGTTTGGACAATCACTAGAGTCTCACCCACAGGGAGATCTTGTTTAAAAGATCTTGGAAATAATCTGCAAATATATTTTCCACTAGAATGAGAAAATGCACCTTGTGCACTGAATCCACCAAGCAAAATGCCATCTTGCGATTTGTTTAGGTGTTAAGCCATGGTTATGAAAATAGAAAGGGACTGGAGATACAAGAATGGATAAAATCTCCCTATGTCAGGAAGAAATAGGTTACGATCGTTAACTTGACGAAGGCACTTGTAGACCCCATCATCTAAGCAGTCATCAGGAATTGGGACATGATCACCGAACAAAAAAGGAGGTTTGTTCAATAAATTCCTATCATTTCCCTCAAAAGGGACAGTAATTATAAATTTCCGCAATATAGGGCGAGTAGGGTTCAAGATTCTACTCTTCCTCTTTTGGCAATCAGATGTTGCACAGGCTGGAAAGACTCGATCGAACCTAAACTGTTTTTCACCATCATATCCTCCTGTATGGCCAAAATAAGGGTTTAAGGCATAATTCATTGTTTGAAGAGAAGAGAGAATTTAAAACAAAATTGTGAAAAGAAGATTGCAAATATGATAGGAAGTAAGAGAATCACCTTCAACCAAAGACTTCTATTGAACCACTCTGGAGCTAGAAGTAGCCTGAATATTTTGGGAACCACTACCAGATAGACTGGAAGATGAAGCCTTCTTTTTCATCCTCTTAAAATTCTTAAGAAAAATTTGACGTAAAAAAAGTTTGAAGAAAATTGAGGATAAAAAGAGTTTGAAGGCGAAGGGAAAGGAAAATTTGGAGTTCAAATTTTTTTAGAATGAGTTTAAAATTTTATAGCAGATGATTTGACGGATGATATCTCTGGCCTAAATCTCATGAGGATCTCCTCATTAATGAAACTGAGAAAACATCTCGGTCTCTATGCCAGAAAAGTGGTAACTTTCTGGATATACCGCATAAAGTGCGAGATCCACAACTCTAATACAGAGACGCGCTCTATACAAAAGCGCGAGATCTGCAGCTCCAATGCAGAGTCATGCATTTTCCAAAAGTGCGAAATTCGCAATTCTGATATAGAGTCGTATTTCATCTCAAAATGCGAAGATTGCATTTCGGCCAAATTATCTAAAGTATTTCAAAACACTTCTAAAACCATGAAGTTTTGAAAACTTTAGAGATGGTTTTGGTGGCAAAATTTTCTTTTATTGGGATCATCTTTCATAAAGAGAGATCCGCATTCCAGTTGAAATCACACCAAAACTGCGAATCTAAAGTTTGAGATTCGCATTCTAGTTGCAGTCCAAAAGAGCCGCGAATCTAAATTCTGAGATCCGCATTCCAGTTGAAATCACACCAAAACTGCGAATCTAAAGTTTGAGATTCGCATTCCAGTTGCAGTCCGAAGGAGCCACAAATCTAAAGTCTAAAATCCGCGTTTCAGTTAAAATCACACCAAAACTGCGAATCTAAAATTTAAGATTCACATTCCAGTTACAGTAAAAGAGTTGAGAATGTAAAGTCTGAGATTTGCGTTTCAGTTGAAATCACACCAAAACTGCAAATCTAAAGTTTGAAATTCGCATTCCAGTTGCAGTCCGAAAAAGCCGCGAATGTAAAGTCTGAGATCCGCATTCCAGTTGTAATCATACCAAAACTGCGAATCTAAAGTTTGAGATTCGCATTCCAATTGCAGTCCAAAAGAACCGCGAATCAAAAGTTTGATATTCGCATTCTAATTGCAGTCTAAAGGAAGCGCAAATGTAAAAATTGAGATTCACATTTTGCCTTTTAGTTACGAACCAAAAGATTAAAGACGTCGGTTACAAAATCTGGAGATTTCATACAAATCCACCATACCAAAAGGTGAAGAATTAATTTTTAAATCGTGGAGGCCAACAGTTAGAAAGTTACATCAGCTCAAGAGTCTCCAAAATTCTATAAATAGCAGAAGTTTAGGTGGAAAGAGACATCTGGAGATCAAGATAAAAAATAGAGTCATTTTCAGCTAAGTACTGGAGCTATCAAGAGCTCAAATTTTTTACCAATTCAAAATTTTATACAGAGTGTCAACGGAGAGCAGGATCGTCCACCATAGCTATTCTAGAATCCAACTTAAAAAAAAAAAAAAAAAAGAATTAGATTTTTCTCATCTTTTATAAACGGAAAACCGTTGAAATTGTAATATTTCATTGAAAAAGCTCAATAAAGAATCATTTACAATTTTATTGCTCAACAGTTTCGTGGTGAAGAAGGGAGATGGTGTGAGTTACGTGACCACCTATGCCATGGGACGATTGAAATATTTGTGGGGTGATGATGCTGAAAACATTCGGCCGGAGCGTTGGATTGAGATTAATGGTTCTTTCCGTCCGGAAAGCCCGTTCAAATTTGCTGCTTTCAATTAAGCTACCAATTTCATTTATCTTCACATATATAATGTTAATATATGGGTGCACACTAGTCTTAGTCTTCATGCGTGCTTGCCATCAACATGGGTCATTAATAAGTGATAAAGTGTCAAAATATTTAAACTTTGACTATATGTTTTAGACCTTTATGGTACTCGTGATGCGCACGAGCTATGCACATGTTCTATTTTAAGCACTACTCAAAATAAAAGATGGTAGATCCTCTCCTAGAGTACGAAATTAATTAACAATGCAATAAAAGTATTAAAAAATAAGAATTTTTTCTATGATCAATACTTCTGATTGGAATACAATTGCCTGCAGTCTTGAATCATTATCTTAAAATAATAAGCAAAGAAAAACGTTAATTTTTAATAAACAGCAAAGGAAAATATTATGAAAATTAGAAAAAGAGTATAACGAAGCTATTATGTCTCCTTCCCAACACTTACAAGTTTTTTCTTCCTTTTCTTTTTCCTATTTTAATATACTATTATTATAGTATTCGATGCGTGACTGGCCGGACAATATAAATTTTACATGTGGTGCCTTATAAGCATGCTTTAACTATGATCATTTAAAATTATAATTGTGATCATTATATTATAGTATTTCTACTTTTGATTAACTAAGTAGAAGTCCACATTGGAATATGATATAGTTACTTAAAATTAAATTTGAGTCTATTTCAAATAAAATTCTCACTATTTCTTATTATGATTATTTTAAAAAAAAAATTAATTATAGTTAGGTAGAAATGCATATCATAATTGAAATATAAAATTAAAAAGGTAAATTGGAATTCATTTAAAAAAATAAATTTAAGTATGATTCTTTTTGTTTTAATTTTAACTAATAATTACTTTTTTTTATAGAACGAAGACTTTAAAATTAAACATGAATCCTTATGAACTAAAATTCATGAAAGTAAATTAAATAAAAATTCACATCATCTGAGAAAACATTAAATTAAATAGGTTTAGTCTTGATCAATTTTGAGTCCAAATCACACCTCAGATATGCGAACTATGCATTGTGCCTTGGATGGCCAAAGTGGTGGCTGAGCACTGCCGTTGGTACAGGTCTTTGCTAGCCCATCGATTGCAATTGGTCCATCAGTGACCAAAGCTTGGTCGTCCATGGTCATACAAAATTGAGCCATGAACCAACACCAACTATATATTCTCGTGGATTTGGCAGAACCCGTTTTAGTGGTGAAGAGGGTGAGTCCCTTTCAAGATTTTAAGACTCTGCAGGACGCTTAATGGGTTGACAAAGAAGGCCCAACTAGCACTTGCACCCAACTTGAACAATGGGTGTCGTCGTAAGCCATTGGGAATAATGGGCCGATTGATGAGGGTCTAACAACACCATGATTTCCTTCGAAAACTCAATGTGCATGCTTACTAACTATAATATGATGTCCATGTGTTCGGCTAGAACTAATAAACTACTTAGAGTGCCTCTCTCTCTCTCTCTCTCTCTCTCTCTCTCTCTATATATATATATATATATATATATATATAAGTTAGGTACTTGAGGAAATCCCCATCAATCTTCTTGTCTAAGGATTTGTATATTTGAAGTCTGCTTATCAAATGGAACCTCTTGCCAGATGGCTGGTAGTGCCAAGTCGTTCTCCCCCTCTGCTGCTTTTGCTCGTATGTTTCATTTATTTATAAGCTTGATTGACCGACTCTTCACTTTGTTTTTTTCCTTGCAAATTGATAACTAAAAAAACTATGAACCGAAAATTAAAATTAAGAAAATCAGGAAGTCATATGCATATCACATGTCAGTGGCTGCGTCACGGATACGGACTATAATTTTTTTTTATTTTTACTTCTTTTATTTTATTTTAATTTTTTGAGTCGATGATGATGGAATATAATTTAAAATAAAAATATATGCAAATTATTGAGAGTAATATATATACAAAGGAAGCTTCCACCATTTGGAGATTGATAATTAAATCCTCGTCACCTCTTAACTTTTCCTTCGACCACAGAACCATTTCTGCTTGTCCTCTTCTTGCTCAGTACGTAGCCGTGAGAGATATGATCACAGTATCAAATATTTTTAATGAACAAGTATATCAAAAGTATTCTCCGACTTCGTTTTTTGTTCTGTTTATTTATAATGAACAAGCATGCAAAAGTTCAATGGACACCCTGTCTCCTTTCACATGGCTTTACTGCAGCTCGAGATGTGTGATATGATTTAAATACAAAGATTAGACAAATTAGAGGAGATTGTGTATATAAAATGTAATTTCTCCATTATAAATTGTTCACTGGTCATCCAGTTTTTTTTGCAACAAGCATTACTAGCAAAACCTATGGATTTCTACTTCGATCTCACTTTTTATGCTCCCGTGGTTGCTGCTCTTCTGTTAGCTCTTTGTGCCGGTAAAATCTTAGGCAAGGGACTATGGAGAAGCAAGAAGAGGAAGAGGTTGCCACCAGTTGCTGGCACCATCTTTCACCAGCTCTTCAACTTCAAGAGGCTCCATGATTTCCATACCGATCTCTGTCGAAAGTACAAAACCTTCAGACTGCTTGCGCCGAAAAACATGCAGATATACACTGCAGATCCTGCAAACGTAGAGTACATACTTCGCACCAACTTCAAGAACTATGGCAAGGTATTATCAAATGCATTCCTAATTTCTTTTTCTCACTTAGATATCACATTGGCTTTAAGCTGTGTTTAGAATCGATAAGAGTATTGAATATGCATGCCTAGATATGTAAAGAACAGTCATGGGTGGTGGTTATGGAAAATTATTTGATATAAAATGCATACAGAAATAAATTTTAAGGTAATTCCTAGATCCTAGAGCAATGTGTCGCAATAATATCTAGAGAGTAGAAAAGTGAAAATTGCGAATTAATCAGCATGTTGTTTGTTTGAGGCTTAATTACTTCCAACCAGCCTCCTTTCCTGATTAGCTAGGGTTTGTAAACTGTATCCAAATGCCTCCATTAAGTCTTATATTTTGCATTTCTTTGATGATCACAACACCATTGCACATCAGCAACTGAGTTTGTCAATCATCACAACCTCAGGAATTATTGCCTTGTGATCACTTGAATCACAACATATATCATTGCAAATGCTATGTGAGTAGAGCATAGTGTTGGGTTTGGGGTCCATACACATTAGTGTACTCAAATCACCTAGGAACTTCGATCTTGGTTTATGAGAAGACCAACTTGGATAAAATTGGTTCAACCGATGCATTGAGTTGGGAATTTAAGTCATGCGAGACTCAAAGAGGGAAAGTAAGAGGGCGTGTTTAAAACTGCTCATTCCAAAATTTCTCGATCCAAGTTGGTGTCTTGGAGGTTGGGAGAGAGAAACTTAGAAAAGGGGCAAACTTTAGGGTTCTTCATGAAGGGCTTATCTTAGTTGACTTTTCAATAATTACACTTTACTCCAGTGAGATTCACGGTGATTGGTCCAGTGTGCTCGGAGGTGTCTCTTGTAGCGAGTTTGTGTTGAAGCTATTGGAGATAACTCTGACAATTTTCCATAAACTTTGTTTAACTTGTCAAGATTTGTTGTAGGACTGGAGAAAAAAGTGTGTGTATGGCATATTCTATTCTAAATTGGTGACCAGTTGGTTTTTTTTTACTTTTTTCTTTTTTTCTCTTTGCCTGATCGTTGCATAATATTTTGCCGGCAGTGATAATGAATGTCTGAGGGACATATTAGGAAAAAGACTTTTCTTGATATCCAATCCATGTGATAATGAGTTCTTTGTTTTTAGTTTTATTTTATAAGGGCTTCTCGACATAGTAGAGTGAGTAAATGAGGTGATTTATTTTTCTTGGGCTTTCAGAATTCTCCTTTTATAGGGTCTTTTTTCCTTGGAGCATTCCCTATCTTTTAGTTTTTCTTGCCTGTCCATTTGTTTTGTAGAGTTGTATCCTTTTATTGAGCTTTTCCATAGTTTATTTCTTGCTATAAATAAAAAGTATCTAAACAACGACTTTGGTATTTATCAGTTGATATTGGAGGGAGATTTCTTCCATGACATCTAAAATCCATTCTTTTCCTACCTTTAATTTATTTAGGGTTCACCATGTTGATCTTCAGCCCCTAGCCTCCTAGCACACCAAGAATCATGAACATATTATAAGTTTAAGACCATTATTAAGTGGATATATAACTAACAAGTTTATGTAGACATAACTTTTTAAGCCCAGTGATAGATGAACAAACGACATACACCATGATTTTTAGCATAAGTGAACCCCAAAGAGATGAAGATTAATATGGTTGGACCATATCAAAGTAAAAGGTAAGAGAAGTTTTAGCTTCCACCAAATCTATGTATACTCTTCATTCTCAAATACCAGTTTATTTCATGTGGGCCCTGTGCACAGCCCAGGAGCTAGATATCAAAAGATTAAAAGAACTACATATATGGTAATATGGATGTTATACATGTGAATTTCATTAAAAAAAAAAAAAAATCTCTTCTAGGATTGTGTTTTACGAGTAACAATTAGACAATTTATGCAACATTTGCTGCCCAAATTTGTTAATGCTTTTTTTTCATAATTCTCAGGGAACATTCAATTACGAAAATACTAGTGATCTTTTTGGAGATGGAATATTTGCAGTGGATGGCGATAAATGGCGCCAGCAACGGAAGCTAGCAAGTTACGAATTCTCAACAAAAGTCCTAAGAGATTTCAGTACTGCAGTATTCAAAAGCAAGGCAGCCAAACTAGCTCAAACACTTTCTAAGAAAGCCAACTCCAAAGAGGCAATAGACATTCAGGTGAAAATCAGAATACTAACTTTATTTTGCAGAATACCAATATCTTTATCGATATTTTTATACTATATGTAACAGGATTTGCTCATGAAATCAACCATGGACTCCATATTTAAAGTTGGATTTGGCGTCGAATTGAATAGCCTGCAAGAATCCGAAGAAGGTACTAGATTCTCCAAGGCATTCGATAGCTCAAGCGTTCTCATCACACTTCGTTATGTTGATCCATTTTGGAAGATCAAGAAGTATCTCAACATTGGATCTGAAGCACAGCTTAGAAATCACATCAGAGTCGTTGACGACTTTGTTTACAAGTTGATCAATAGCAAGATTGAAAGCTCCTCAAAGCAGGAAAATGATTCTGTATGTCAAGATTTTGTGTTTCGTTTTTTTCTTCTTTAAATATTATTTTTCCGAGTTTTTTTGTTTATTCAAATAAAGGCATTGATCTCGTGCTTCATCAACTACTTTTGTAGGCAAAGAAAGAAGACCTGTTGTCTAGATTTCTGACAGAGATGAAAAGGGATCCACAGAACATGACTCGCAAATATATGAGAGATATTATTCTAAATTTTCTTATCGCAGGGAAGGACACCACAGCTGGGACATTATCCTGGTTCTTCTACGCGCTCTGCAAGCATCCCCAGATACAGAACAAGGTTGCACATGAAGTGCAGGAAGCAACTAAAACTCATGCAGATACAAACTTTATTGAATTTGCGAGTGTTTTGATTGATGAAGTCGTAGATAAGATGCAATATCTTCATGCAACCTTAACAGAGACTTTGAGACTGTTTCCTTCTGTTCCTATGGTCAGCTAAGAAAACCGAATGCTTTTCTATTTACATAAATCATAGTTTTATGATACTAATGCACTTCACACTTGACATTTTTGAGTGAAGGATTCAAAGGTCTGCTTCTCAAATGACACTCTCCCTGATGGCTTTGACATGGGAAAAGCCGATATTGTGACTTATTTGCCTTATGCTATGGGTAGAATGAAGTACTTATGGGGCGAGGATGCAGAAAGTTTTCGACCAGAAAGGTGGATTGATGCAAATGGTCTCTTCCAACCCGAGAGCCCTTTCAAATTTACTGCCTTTTAGGTACACAGAGAAATTAAATATCAATAGTAGCATAACAACAACAACAACTAGGCCTTTTATTCCAAGTACTCGAAGTAGGCTACATGAACCAAAAAGAATCACGCCGGAACGATCACGTGGATAATCCTTCTCCATTCATTCCTATCAAGTAATATATCTTCATTTAAATCTCTAAAATCCATATTTTTTCATATCATATCACCTCCATTCATGTTTTCTTCAGTTTTTCCTTCGCTCTTTTAATTTGTTCTACATTGATAAACTCCTCTCATCAAATTGGTGCATTTGTACATCTACGTTGCACTTGACCAAACCATCGTAAACGATTTTCTCGCATCTTCTCATCGATGGGAGCTACACGTATCTTAACACAAATATTTTCATTTCTCATTTTATCTATCCTAGTGTTGCCGCATATCCAGCAAAACATGCACATCTCTATTACACTTATTTTATTTGAATGACGTTTTTTTATAGCCCAGCATTCCGTACCATATAATAAGTCTGGCATAATATTGTCCTATAAAATTTTTCCTTCAACCTTAATGGAATGTTATGGTCACATAAGACTCCCGTTGCACTCTTTCATTTCAACAAGCCAGTTTATATTTTATGATTGACATCATTATCAATCTCTCCATCATTCTGAATAACAGAATCTAAATATCTAAACTGAATGTTCATTTGTATCTCTTGTCTACCTAGTGTTACAGCACTATAGTACAGGGTCCGTCGTTTACTAAATTTACATACCATATACTCTATTTTAGACCTACTCAATTTAAAATATCTAGATTCTAATGTATATTTTCATAACTCTAACTTAGCGTTCATCTCTACTCTTGTCTTATCAATTAAGACAATATCATCAGTAAATAGTATACACCAAGGTATCTCAATCTGAATATCTCTAGTAAGGTCATCCATCACTATAACAAATAAGAACGGACTCAATGCAGATTCTTAATGTAATCCAATTGTGATAGAAAAATCACTTGTTAGTCCACCACATGTTCTGATATTAGTCACAACTCCATCATATATGTCCTTAATTATATCTATATACTTGATGAGAACTCTTTTCTTCATCAATATTCACCAAAATATCTCTCGTGGTACCTTATCATAGGTTTTCTCTAGGTCAATAAATACCATATATAAATCTCTATTTTTCTCTCAGAATCGCTCTAAAGTTGACGAAATAAATGAATAGATTATGTCATCAACCGTCTCGGCATGAATCCAAACTGGTTCTCCGATATTTTAACAGTTTGTCTCAATTTATATTCAATTACCCTTTCTCAAAACTTCATAGTGTGACAAATGAGTTTTATTCCACAATACTTAAAACAACTCTGAATGTCACCCTTATTTTTATATAGAGGTAGTATGATACTCTTCCTTCATTCATTTGGCATTTTTTTAGTTTATCAAATATTATTAAAAAGATATGTCAGTCACCTCACACCAATCCCTCTAAGTATCTCTATATCTCTATAGGAATCTCATCTGAATCAACAACTTTTATTTATTTTATCCTCTTCAAAACCTCTTTTACTTCATATTTTTTAATTCTGAGTATAAAACTATGATTCATATCACATTGAGTAGTAAGATTTCCCAAATCTTAAATAAAACTACTATTATATAATCTATTAAAATATTCATTCCATCTTTCTCTAATCTTTTCATCTCGAACTAGAACTTTCTAATCCTCATCTTTAATACACTTTACAGTACACAAGTCTCTAGACTTTCTCTCTCTTATTCAAGCAATTCCATATATACAATTTTCTATCTCTTTATTATCCAATTTCTCGTAAACTTGTTTATATAATTTAGTTTTTGCATCCGAATAGCTTTCTTAATCTCCTTCTTGGTTAGTTTATATCTCTCAAAACTTGTTCTCTTATTATTCTTTTTTAAATCTTTATAAAGGTCCCGCTCGATCTTAATAGCATTTTTTATCTCTTCATTCCGTCATGATATATCCATATATGGTAGAGCATCACATATCAACTCACCAAATATATTTTTAACTACTCTCTTAATGCAACTAACCATTTTATTCCATATTATATTAGGATCATCATACTCCCTCCAATTTACTTATTGTACTATTTTATCTACAAAAATTTTTGATTACCTTCTAATTGCCACAACTTAGTCTTAGAATCTAACTGATACTTAATCTTTCTAAGTTTCTTTCTAATCCGAATATCTAAAACTAAGAGTTTATATTGGGTAAATACACTATTACATGGCACTACCTTGCAATCGATACAACTAGCTCTATCTATTATTCTAGTTTAAAAAAAAATCTATTTGGCTCACATTCGCTCTACTTTTAAAAATAATTAAGTAAGAAACTCTCTTTTTAAATTAAGTATTCACTAAAATCAAATCATAAGATAAAGCAAAATCTAGAATTGAGTTATCTACTTCATTTCTTTCTCCAAAACAAAATTTCCATGTACACTATCAAATCCATTACGACTAATTCCTACATACCCATTGAGGTCATCACTAATAAATATTTTTTCTCTAATAGGTATTTTTTGTACAGGAATATCTCATCTAGATCCTCCCAAAATTGATATTTACTAGATTCATCAAGTCCTACTTATGGTGCATAGGCACTACTGATATTAAGAATCTCTTTATTTAAAATAATTTTAACTAATAAAATTCTATTAACTTTTCTCGTAACCTCCACTACATTTCCAAGTAATTATTTATCTATGATTATACCTACCTCATTACGATTTCTATCTCTACCCGTATACCAAAGTTTATAAGATTAAAACTTTATGACTTTAGCTTTCTCACCTATCCACATAGTCTTCTGCATGCACAAAATATTAACCCTCATTCTAGTTATAATATCAACTAACTCTGCTAATTTACTTGTAAGCAAACCTATATTCCATAATGTCAACCGAATTCTATGTTCATGAGCTAATTATTTTACTCTCACCCGCTTATTAAGCTGTGGGAACCCTCTTACATTTATTTGACACCAAATCCCGACGTCAACGTGGCGCATCGCTTCTGGGCAACGACCTAACAACTCTCATACATTTTTCACAACACCCGGGTTTCAATGTAGTGCGTTGCTCAGTAGAGAACATCTCAACGAAATTCATATTTTGGCTCATGTCATAATATATGATAATGTTTTAAGCTGGCCGTCACTGGCCTACCACAACCCTCCTCCTTTAAAGTTTTGGCAGTAATAATCATATAGTATCATGTGACAAGCGAAAATAGATAGTTTGGAGATGAAATCAACTTCTCGCAAATAACAAAGTTGTTTAACAATTTCCCTCTACATCCAGGCTGGTCCAAGAATATGTTTGGGAAAAGAATTTGCTTACAGACAAATGAAGATCTTCGCAGCTGTCCTCCTGCGCTTCTTCGAGTTCAAACTCTGCAATGAAACCGAGGTTATCAACTACAGGACAATGATTACTCTATACATTGACAATGGTCTCCATTTATATGCTATGCCAAGAGGGGAAACAGGAACAGATGTATGACTTCGATATACATCTGTTATTGATATAAATAGTCTACGTATTGATATGTACCGCACTCCAGCTTTATGCCTCTCTGCTGTATCAACGCTGCTTAAAGATGTCGATTGTTTGACCTTCTGCCTCTCTGCTTTGTATATCTCCCTTTTAAGGGCCGTTTGGTTGTTGGAAAATGATTGAAAAATGGAAATGCAGCTGCATTATCCTTGTTTGTTTAACTCTAAAATTGCAGCAAATTTGTTTTCGCCTTCGTAATGTTGTACTAAACCTAATCGGTGTAGTACTCTATAATAGTTCTGTTAAGATGTTTTAATGGAACACGGGGGATTTTAAGCCCACCGTTTGCAATCAAAAAAAAAAATTGCAGCAAATTTGTAGCAAAATCTGACATTTACTGCGACCAAATTGGTTGCTGCTTTTGGTGCATATTTCAACAAAACAAATAAGGGAATTGCAGCTCCAGCTGCAGCTGTATTTCCATTTCCCAACCTATTTCCAACAATCAAACAGCCCCTTTATAGCCATTTGAATGACAGGCGCAATACTCTATGGACATTGACATAAGCCGTTCCCTTGCACAACCCCCTATTTGATTGTTTTTTAAATCTTTCCCATTTCCTTCACCTCCAACTAACCCAAGTTTAAAGCAGAATAATTCTTATCTAACTTGAAATGAAGAATTGAAAAATGTACCAAGTATTGGATTTGGCACATTTAGTCGATTTTCGCGGAATCAATGGAATCAAACCAAATCCAGACGACCGTTGCTACATGTGAGAAAATAATATTAGCAAAATAAACCATGGGCCGCAAACGGTCCATTATAAGAGTAAACAATTATAACTTTATTATTTATTCCACTTTGTATGTACAACTATCAAGAGTACGAACTAAGGGAAAGATCAAATGCTCTTATTGAACCCAGACCGAACAATGTACATATTATCTTAGTGCACATTTTTCTTCAAGATTTGGCTTGCCCAGTCTCTGTTTTCTTTACGTCAATGGCTTTTAATCTCGACGAGACCCTGGCGGTGTCATCACTCTCCTCCTCTTCTAAAGAAACCCACTCTGGAGACAATTGCAATTGCTCTCTACTCTGCTACATAAAACTCTCAACTCTAGGACTTACGTACCCACCACAAGAGCCAAACAGAACAACCGATCAATGTTTGGAGATAAATCCTGCACCAATTAAAAATTTTGCCAGGGGCACCTATGCCTTGACTTGGAGCTTGGTGCCTTGGAGATAAACCCAACTCTT
The DNA here is from genome assembly GCA_036321105.1 of Dracaena cambodiana. Lineage (NCBI taxonomy): Eukaryota > Viridiplantae > Streptophyta > Magnoliopsida > Asparagales > Asparagaceae > Dracaena > Dracaena cambodiana. The sequence continues at coordinate 18,611,146 of JAYEPQ010000007.1, forward strand.
AGCACTAGGGGACATTGTTGCCTTTTTAGTAATGCAAATTCAATTTCTGAAGCTCTTGACCAGCGGTGTCAATGCCGGTGCCTAGCTGATACCGCAGACCGACCTAGGCACCTGTGTCCCCACTAATGTCGCAGATTATAGATTGAAACATACTGGATTTTAGGCTTTTTGAGGATCCAATCCTCGGCTGAAATCGCAATAATTCTCTCCACCAGGCCCAAAAGCAAAATAGTCATCTCTCTTCTAATTGTTCGCGGGAAGAATCTTGCAAGGAACCTCACCGAGAAAGCATCCCGAAAGATTTGCTAGGGTAGCATATTCTCCACTAATTTCCACCATATTCTAGCTATATCAGACAACTAAATCTTAACAATATTTACCATGCCCACATCCAGAATCCAAGCTGCTCTCAGTAAATTCTTTATCTTCACAAGGTACTATTCAACTTCCGATACTCTTACTGTCCCCAAAAAAGTGGATGGAAAAATATTCTTGGAGTTAGAAATCTCTTGTGAATGTCGATCCCACGGTGCTGTAACACTCTCGAATGCTGTCATCACTCCAGCTGTAAAGCCTCAGTCTGTTGTTGTTGGACTTTGACAATTCCACCGAAAGCAACAATCATCTCCTTGGCATCAATGGTGTTAGTGGTCAAATTGGAGTTGGATCTAGACCCATTAACACAATGAGCCATATCTCTTAGAAACCAAAGTAAATTAAACATTAATTGGATGATAATAATGAAAGCAAATATAATATACATATTGATATTATATATTTATATAGTTATATTTAACTTGAAAGTGTCTAATGAATAAACCGATTCCAAAATTTTTTAATGCAATGGTATTTAAATTAGCTCACATCACCAGAACCGATTCAAGAAAAGCCCTGTCTTTGATACTACCTGTAATGTTCACTATCCGGAATGTGGATAGTTAAATAGTTCGGCACCATGTGATAATACGATCATGCTCAATAAACAGTACAGTCACAATCCAACAAAATATTGGCAAATTATAAATCCACATAACAATAACTCAAGTAAAGTCAATATAAGTTTGACTCACATAACATCTAAAGAAATGTAGAAAGAGAAATAATTCCAAATTCCGGTAAACACATCTCAGTCAAACCATTAAACATGCCAAAAGCACTTATTACAACTTCAATAAAAATCTGCTAAAATAATGTATAAATATGCAAAACTATCAGTCAACTGTCCATCAATTTTGTAATAAACTAAGTCTTGTTCTACCACAGACGGTTTCATCTCTAAAACATGGTTTGTGTCTGATGATACACAATCAGGATCATCAATAAAGCAACTGGTAATAAATATAGTAAAATTATGTATGAAAATCAATGTCATAGTGTCATATAAAAAACAATGTATATGTGGAAGAGTAGAAAATCACATGCAGTCATTAATTTACATGTCTCGGTTATAGTAATTTAGTTGCCAATATTTTAATAATGGTATTAAGAAAGTAAGGATAATGAAAGTTGACTTGAGTGAATCTATCTCTGTTGATTACTGAGAAAATGACTTAGTAATTTAATCGGAGCCTATCTCAATCCTCCGATATGAGATACAGTGACAATTTGATCGGAGTTTATCCCAATCCTCTCGTATGCAAGATAGTGGTAATTTATTCGGAGTCTATCACAATCATCCCGTATGAGAAACAGTGACAGTTTGATTGGTGTTATCCCGACTCTTCCAAAAAGGAAAACAGTGACAATGTTACATTTAGACATCAATTTAGAGAATTCTCTTACTTATCCCGAAGTCCCATGTATTTATAATTCAGTTAAATTTTAGTCATTTAATAGATTTCAATTAAAGTAATTGGAATTGATTATCATCATTAAGTTTAGTATCAGTAACAGTACAAATCAGAAATATCAGTAAAGTAGTTTAATAATGACCCGCCAATTGCAAGGTATAACATTTTCAATATTCAATCACATCTCTTTTCAATGGATAAGTGATCTAACATGTATATCAGATATGAGTCCATTCATTTATTTAGTAGTTTAGTTATTAAATATTTCTTTAAAATAGTTACAATCAACTAAACAAATCAACATATATTCTATAAACTTGAACCAGCAAACCATTGATGGGATCACTGGTGGGTTTGGTGGTAGAGTCATGAGTCGGGGTTTTTTCTTAATCCAAAAATATGTATAGTCGATATAATTTGATAAAAATTCCATCTTTGGACAATTGTTTTGCATTAAAAACATAAGACTGTCAATATAAGCATGATTTAACTTTAAAATGATCAAAAAACTGCTTTGAATATGTATCTATCGAATCACTACTTAATCCATCTATTTTGGCAAAAAATATATTTTTATCTCAACACATGATATAAATGATAGATCACATAAATCGATAATTAATAAGCATAAAATATGTCCTTCAACTTGCATAAAATGAATCAAAACTCTCTTATCAATAAAAATTTTAACTTGATTTATAAAATATGCAAAAACCATACTTTAATGCATATTTCATAATAACGTTTTTCTGAAATCAATTATAGGTAAAATATCGTTAAAAGTAGAGATATAGTAGTGATTTAGAATAAAAAAATAAAATGTTCTAATAAACTCACCTTAGCTTGGTCTATAGTATATCTATATATTGTGGTTGAAAAGGATGCCAATCCCAAGAACGCTCCAAAAACTCCTAAGTCAAACTCCTCTCTCTCTCTCTCTCTCTCTCTCTCTCTCTCTGTGTGTGTGTGTGAAATTTTTCTTCTTCGTTAGGTAAGAATGGGTTACGGTCAAGGGTCCTCTTTTAATAGGAATTATAGGGATCTTATTTCAATTTAATTATCTTTTAGATGATAAGTCTAATAGGAATTCTAATTGATTTATAGTATCATAATTTAATATAAAATTCTATTAGGTATGTAAACCAAATCTAATTATATCTTATTAATTAGATAAAAAGGCAATTCAACTTTAGTTATGCTTATTTTTTTCAATAACTCAACTAGAAGCTTAGCCCAGTTCGTTTTAAGTTGGAGTTGGGTACTCTAAGATCAAGAGTTCAAAACATGCTAGCATTTATTTAATCAAATTAATTGCTTATCTTTTTTATTTTATCTTTTTATTCTAAAAATTCTTTTTAAAACTCAAAAATTTTATTTTAATAAATCTGAAAAAGAATATACAACAAATATGGGTATTACAACTGTCAAGATACAGCTCCCCTACAAAAGTCACCAAGTACCTTGATATTGATTTTTATGTATCTACATCTCCGGGCCAATCCTCGTCATTATAGTAAATCAATATAAGTGATCTATCTCCAAAACATGAGTTGGATTTTGCTGTACCTTTGAGATACCAAATGCTCATCCTAATTTCTATCTAGTGCTCCTTCCAAGATTAGAAATAAATCTACTCATAACCCCAACCCCGCATGTGCAATGTTCGGACTCGTCCAAATCATGGTGTACATCTAACCAGAAACTATTAAAGCATATGTGACTAACTTCATTTTCCTTCTCCGCTATTGTAGAGAGATTGTTGTGAACTCAATATGAAGTGATTCGCCAGAGGAAAGCAAACTAATTTAGCCATTCAGCTTGCTGAACCTCTCCAATATTTTCTCAAGATAATTGTTCGGAGACAACCATAGATACCATGCCTTTTGCTCATTACCAAATTATGTCGTACTGATCCTACATCCTTCATATCAAGGAGATACTAAGCTCCTTCTCCAATTTCTTGATCATGCACTTATCATGTCTAGTGATCAATATATCATCAACATAGATCAATAAGATGATGAAGTCACCACTTGCAAAATTCTTGATGCATATGCAATTATCCGAAGCCAACTCAAATACCTTATCTTTCATTCATGAATCATATTTGCAATACCACTAGAAAGGAGCTTATTTCAAAATATGCTACTCTTCAACCTGCACGCAAGCTTCTCCTTGCCCTGCTATGCAAATTCATTGATTGCTTCATGTAGATTTCCTCATGGAATCCCGATGCATGAATTCAGCCTTGACATCCAATTACTCAACCTTGAAATCCATATTAGTGGTTAATTCGAGTACTGCTCAGCTTGATAATATCTATTTGTCAGGCTAAAATATTTCCTGAAGTCCACTCCCTTATACCGATTGACACCCTTTGCACTCGTGTTAGGGCTTCTCACCGTTTTCTAATAGCTTCAATCTAAATACCTATCTGCTCTTCTAAACTTTCCTGCATTGGCAATGCTTTTCCATATCGTATGTATGATTCTTCTTCAAAGTATCCAATTCATCCTGCATTGCCCTAGTTATTCCTCTTTTTTTATTGTTATTTATAACCTTACAATAGCTTTCTATTTCACCTGCATCCATGAGCTAAACATATTTCTAAGTATAATACCACGTTGAAGGTTGTTGGGCTCTGTCAGATCGTCGTAACACCTGAGCCGCAATTGGTACTTGTTGTGTGGTCCATACCCCCATACTACCGTGATCAATGTTTGCTGTCCGTGCTTCATCACCAGCTGCATCTGCGTGTACTCGTCCTTCTCCTAGAGAAGGCACAATAATGTTTTCAGAACATTATCACCATCATTTTAAGGCATCACCTATCTTTTCTTCTTATAATGTCTTCAATTATTTGATCCTCCATGAAGATTATATGCCCTATCCCTACGACATAATACTTTTTCTGCATTTGGATCCCACAACATGTACCCAAACTCATTTTGTAAAAATATAAGGTAACTATGTGATTTAGACAGTATACAGTTTGGACCTTCCATCTTTTAGGTACATGAGACAAATATTGTAACAACCAAATTTCGATCATAACTCGTATTTCAAATATCAGATTAATCTCAAAATGAGTGCATTGTGTTCGCCTTATTTTTCTGTATTTTTGGTGATTTTCTTGAAATTTTCTAAATAGTCACCTAATATAATATTATTTTAATCAACGATAGGTCCTATACATATTTTGACTAATCTTTCTTATTTTGACTTGTAAAATTAAATTTGACGTTATTGGCTAGTTTAATTAGAATTTATATCCTTAAACAACTCTAATAATCTATTATTACTATCATTTGTCATATATCTATTTTGTCTTTATTCACATATACCTCCTAATACCTCATCTCTCTAAATTATATATCTCAAACCCTACTATACTTGCTAGACAGAACTGAAAAGAGAGGGAGAGAAACTTTGTTATCTTATTTTTCTTCAAAAACCTCATTTTTCTTACCCCCTTCCTTACACTCATATTAAATTTGGATTTTTCTGAAGAAAAAAATAAAGTTTCCAAACTCTCTCAACCTCCAAACTTCGAAAATCATCTCTCATATTCAAACTCTACTTCAAAAATACATTATAAGGCATGTAGTATCACTTCAACTCTTATATTTTTTTTAACTCAAAATATTATACTTAACTTAGAATCTTAATTTGTTAAAACTTAGAAAGATAATGTCTTTATACAAAATCTCTATAATTACGCTAAATATAAAGTATGATTTTTACACTTTACTCTATATTTATATATCAAATTTATCATTTTATTTATGCTCTCTCATTTTTGAACTATAAGTTGTAAATTTAAACTATATACTTTATTTTTAAATTATAAAAATGCTACCTTTATGAATATTCATCATATTAGATATAAATTTGAAGTTTTCCATGTAAATCTTCATGTATAATGCAATGATTTTAAATCATTTTTCACTTGCCATTAGAAAATATGTATATAAATATTTATTCATAATCATGTTTAAAAGAGAGGATTTCACACAACTTTTTCCATTAAATTTGTTAAAATATTTCTTTTATAAGAGCTAATATATTATGTCATAATTCTTTTTATGTCAATCCATGTTTACTTTAAAAATATATACATTAGTAAGGTTTAATAAATTTACTACTTTCTATAGCATAAAATCATGCTAGAATTTGAAATTTTCATATATTGTTAAAGTAATCATTATAATAGTATTGAGCATATTTAATTCTCATCCTTACACTTTGTACCCACTTAACTAATATGTATTTATATGCATAATTGTATATGTGTGGTTCACATACATAATCATTATAAGTATTTTTACATTCTAATACCCACTTACGTACATGTTTTCATGCATATTTGTATACATATGTGATTTACATACATAATCATTTCCATAATACTCATTCTAATATTCTAAACTCTATGATGCTTGCCCTTGAAATATACATACTAGTTACTTGTACAAAATACATGAAAATATACTGAATTTCTGTGATTAGTATATAAACATGTATTGATAATGCCATAAATTCTGATTTGCATGTTAACTTGATTTTGATATGGACCATATATTGCTTGTGACTCGGATATTGATTAGAAAATATATATATATATATATATATATATATATATATATATATATATATATATATATATATATATATATATATATATATATATATATATATATATATATATATATATATATATATATATATTAATCTTAACATGATTAGTTCATCATATTCCGAATTGATTTGCATGTACTATAACTTGAAATATTGGGTTATGGGAGAACTAAAAGATGGAAAAATATTGTATCGTAAACGTTCATGATAGATTGTGCAACCGAAACAACGGCCTATCTGCAGGGGCTCCCGGATGGTACAGTGTCATCTCTCTTATTTAGTCAATCTCTTATTTAGTTTATATTAATAGGATGACCGATTACACAATATCGATATCTGCTTGAGTGTTTAGCGGCACAGCTGGTTTAGCGTCAGTATCTTGGCCAGGCCCATACGGGTACTTTCATGATACGAGTCTATTTCTTCACCATTCAGTTCAAAAATGAAACAAAATAAGATATTAATTTAGACGTGACATGCATGTGTCTCCGTGCTTGATATTATTAATTGATCATTTAATATTTTCCATATATGCGCATACTTTTATAACCACATTCATATTTTACTTGTTAGTTTATAATGCACACTCCCTATCTTTTATTATTTTACTTGTCAGATATGACCATGAGCTCCCCCGCACGCTCAGGTACTGAAAATATGAGTAAGAATCTACCATTACATGACCCACACATTCTAGAGTAGGCTGAGCAGCAGTAGATTTCTAGATCTCCACTTTTTTATTTTTGGATTTGGTATATACCACTCTTTTGAGAGCTTAGTTTCTAACTTTTATATCAGTATTATACTTGTTCTTTATATTTTACACATACATATATCTTTCCTTATATGGCAATAGACTAATTTCTAAAATTTTGATAGATAATTAGTATTTAGTTCCAAACGTTTTGCCTTCTATATATTTATAGGTCTCATGCACGTTAACTTACACGTGCCCGCCAGTAATGCACTCTATCTCGTGCTTAGTATGGAACAAGAGCATTACAGAGTGATATCAGGCTCTAGGTTATTCAGGATGTTCTTAGGACTACTACCATATATAAACGTGTCCATTAATTTTTCTTTGATATGAAATCTATTATCTTAATCCTATTATCATTTGGTTTTCTATCTTTCTCATTCTTTTAACTGTACCATATCTTTTGATATGCCATGTATCTGGTCATGTACTTCCGCTATTTGAGTTCTATTGAGTTGATGTGGTAATTATAGAGATTTATTCTCTGTCGATAATGGTTACAGTCATTAATAAGAATTGTAGTAAGCAGATTTATGAGATACTGTATATTATCTGTACCTATTAATGTCTGACCCAAATCCTATGTTTTCGCTATTACGAGTTTTTATCTATTGGCGTAGCAATAATTGATCTAGAAACAATTATTACAGCTATTTACTAAAACCTCAATAAGTGAGACTTATGAAATTATTTCCATCATATATCTTTGATTTATTATCCAATTAGTTTAGATGGCATGACAAATTAGTTAGCTTGCAGCTATTTTCTGATTGGAACTATTTTCTCAATAACTATATCTTTAGTAATTAATTGATATCTTATTACTCCAATCAGTTAAAATTAAATTTCGAGAACGAAATTTTTTTTTAAGAGTAAGATGTAACAATCTAATTTTGATCATAATATGCATTTCAAATATCAGATTAAACTCATAGTGAGTGCGTTGTATTCATCTCATTTTTCTATATTTTTGTTGATTTTCTTGAAATTTTCTAAATATCACTTAAAATAATATTATTTTAATCACAAGTGGGCCATACACATATTTTGACTAGTCTTTTTTATTTTGATTTTTAAAATTAAATTTGACTTTACTGGTTAGTTTAATTAGAATTTATTTTCTTAAACAACTCTAATAACTTATTATTACTATCATTTGTTATAACTCCGCCAGTATTGTACTTAAAAATTTATCCTTTTACTGTCTGTCCCAAATTAGGATAAACGAGGAGGGTTGTGGTAGGCCGGTGACAACCAGCGTAAAATATTATTACATATTATGACATGAGCTAAAATATGAATTTCGTTAAGGCATTCTCTACTGAGCAATAAGCTACATCAGAGTCCGAGTATAGTGAAAAATGTGTGAGGATTGCTAAGTCGTCGTCCAGAAGTGACGCCACGTCGGTGCCCGGATGTGGTATCAAATATAAGAGGGTTCTCACATCTTAATGAGCGGGTAGGGGTAAATAAGTTAGTTCAAAAACATAAACATAGATTTCAGTTGGCATCGTGAAATATAGGTTTCCTTACAGGTATATAGCAGAGTTAGTTCATGCTATGATTAGAAATGAGTTAATATTTTATACATGCAGGAGACTAAGTGGGTAGATGAGAAAGCTAAAGTCATAGAGTCTTGGGGTTATAAATTTTGGTATACGGGTAGAGATAAAAATCGTAATGGGTTAGGTGTGATCATAAATAATCAATTACTTGGGAATGTAGTGGAGATTAGGAGGAAGGGTGATAGAATTTTATTAGTTAAACTTATTTTAGATAGAGAGATTTTTAATATCATTAGTGCATATGCACCACAAGTAGAACTTCATAAATCTAATAAACATCAAGTTTGGGAGGATCTAGATGAGATGGTATAAGAAATACCAGTTAGGAAAAAACTATTTATTGGTGGTGATCTTAATGGGCATGTAGGAACTATTCGTAACGGTTTGATAGTGTACATGGAGCATTTGGTTTTGGAGAAAGAAATGAAGCAGGTAATTCAATTCTAAATTTTGCTTTGTCTTATGATTTGATTTTAGTGAATACTTGGTTTAAAAAGAGAGTTTCTCAATTGATTACTTTTAAAAGTGGATCGAATGCAAGCCAAATATATTTCTTTTTAACTAGGAGGGTAGATAAAACTACTTATATCGATTGTAAGGTAGTGCCAAGTGAGAGTGTAGTTACCCAACATAAACTCTTAGTTTTAGATATTCATATTAGAAAAAAAATTGGAAAGATTAAGTATAATTAGATCTTAAGATTAAATTGTGGAAATTAGAAGATAATCAAAAAGTTTTTGTAAATAGAGTAGTACAATAAGTATATTAGAGGGAGCATGATGATCCTAATGTAATAGGGAACAAAATGGCTAGCTGTATTAAAAGAATAGCCAAAGATATATTTGGTGAGTCGAGGGGCGGTGCTCTACCATGTAAGGATACATCATGGTGGAATGAAGAGGTAAAAAATGTTGTTAAAATCAAGCGAGACCTTTATAGAGATTTGAATAATAATAATAATAATAATAATGGAATAAGTTTTGAGAAGTATAAACTAGCGAAAAAGAAGGCTAAGAAAACTGTTCGGGATGCAAAAACTAAATTATATAAATAAGTGTACGAGAAGTTGGATAATAAAGAGGCAGAAAAGGATATATATAGAATTATTCGAATAAGAGAGAGAAAATCTATAGACTTATGTACTATAAAGTGTATTAAAAATAATGATAAAACGGTTCTAGTTCGAGATAAATAGATTAAAGAAAGATGGAAAAATTATTTTGATAGATTATATAATTATAGTTTTACTCAAGATTTGGAAGATCTTACTATTCAATGTGAGGATATGAATCGTAAATTTATACGTAAAATCAAAGAGTCTGAAGTAAAAAAAGTTTTGAAGAGGATGAAATTAAGAAAAACTGTTGATCTAGATAAGATTCCTAAAGAGATATAGAGATACTTAGGAGGGAATGACGTGAGGTGGCTGACAGATCTTTTTAATGAGATTTGACAAAGTAAGAAAATATCAAATAAATGGAGGAAAAGTACCATAGTAGCTATGTATAAGAACAAGAGTAATATTCAGAGTTGTTCTAACTATCGAGAAATAAAACTCATGCGTCACACTATGAAACTTTGGGAAAGGGTAATTGAACATAGATTGCGACAAACTATTAAAATATTGGAGAACCAGTTTGGATTTATGTCGGGACGATCGACGACAGAATCTATTCATTTACTTCGTCAATTTATAGAATGATTCCGAAAGAGAAATAGAGATTTGCATATGGTATTCATTGACTTAGAGAAAGCCTATAATAAGCTACCACGAGAGATATTTTGATGGACATTGATGAAAAAAAGAGTTCTCATCAAGAATATCGATATAATTAAGGACATGTATGATGGAGTAGTGACCAATATCAGAATATGTGGTGGTTTAACAAGTAATTTTTCTATCACAATTGGATTACATTAAGTATCTGCATTGAGCCCATTCTTATTTGCTATAGTGATGGATGAGCTTATTAAAACTATTCAAAATGAGATACCTTAGTGTATGCTATTTGCTCATGATATTGTCGTAATTGATGAGACAAAAATAAGAGTAAATGTCAAGTTAGAGTTATGGAGGCACACATTAGAATCTAAAGGTTTTAAATTGAGTAAATCTAAAATAAAGTATATGCAGTGTAAATTTAGTAAACGACGGACCATAAATTATAATACTGTAAAACTGGATGGGCAAGAGATACAAATGAACAGTCAGTTTAGGTATTTGGGTTCTATTATTTAGATGATGAAGAGATCGATAATGATATTAACCATAAAATACAAACTGGCTAGTTGAAATGGAAAAGGGTAATGGGAGTTTTATGCAACCGTAACATTCCATTAAGATTAAAAGAAAAATTTTATAAGACTGTTATTAGACCAGTTTTATTATATGGCACGGAATGTTGGGCTATAAAGAAATGTCATTCACAGAAAATAAGTGTAGTAGAGATGCGCATGCTCTGCTGGATATGCGGCAACACTAGGAGAGATAAAGTGATAAATAAAAATATTTGTGCTAAGGCAGATATAACTCCCATCATGAGAAGATGCGAGAAAATCGCTTACAATGGTTTGGTCATGTGCAACGTAGGCCTACAAATGCACCAGTTCGACGAGGGGAGTTTATCAATGTAAGACAGGTTAAAAGAACGAAAGGAAGACTGAAGAAAATATCGATGGAGGTGATACGAAAAGATATGGATTCTAGAGGTTTAAATGAGGAGATATTAATTGATAGAAATGAATGGAGAAGGACTATCAAAGTAATCGATCCGGCGTGATTCTTTTTTTGGTTCATGTAGCCTACCCCAAATACTTGGAATAAAAGGCTTAGTTGTTGTATTTATCATATACTTATTTTGTCTTTATTTACCTATACCTCCCATATCTCATCTCTCTAGATTATAGATCTTAAACCCTCCCATACTTGCTAGACAGAACTGAAAAGAGAGTGAGAAAGACTTTTTTGTCTTATTTTTCTCTCAAAAACTTCTTCATTCTTCCTCTCTTCCATACACTCATATTAGATTTGGATTTTTTGAAGAAAAAATAAAGTTTCCAAGTTCTCTCAACCTCCAAATTTTGACATCATCTCTCATATTCAAGCTCAACTTCAAAAATACATTACAAGACAAGTAGAATTACATCTACTCATATATTTCTTTAACCCAAATTATTGTATAGTTAACTTAGAATCTTGATTTGTTAAAACTTAAAAAGATAATATCTTTATACAAAAATCTCTATAATTATACTAAATATAAAATATAATTTTTACACTTTACTCTATATTTATGTATCAAATTATCATTTTATTTGTCATCTCTCGTTTTTGAACTACAAGTTGCAAATTTAAATTATATGCTTCATTTTTAAATTATAAAAATGTTACATTTATGAATATTCATCATATTGGATATAAATTTGAAGTTTTCCATATAAATTTTTTGTGTATAATGCAATAATTTTAAATCATTTTTTACTTACCATTAGAATATATGTATATAAATATTTATTCATAATCATATTTTAAAGAGAGGATTTCATATAAGTTTTTACATTAAGTTTGCTAAAATATTTCTTTTATACAAGCTAATACGTTAGGTCATAATTCTTTTTATGTCAATTCATATTTACTTGAAATATATATATATATATATATATATATATATATATATATATTAGTAAGGTTTAATAAATTTGATACTTTTTATACCATGAAATCATACTAGAATTTGGAAATTTTATATATTATTAAAGTAATCGTTATAATAGTATTGAACATATTTAATTCTCATTCTTACACTTTAGTACCCACTTACCTCATATGTGTTTATATATATAATTGTATATGTGTGGTTCATATACATAATCATCATAGGTATTTGCACATCCTAATACCCACTTATATACATGTTTAGATAAATATTTGTATATATGCGTGGTTTACATACATGATCATTTTCATAACACTCATTCTAACATTCTAAACTCTATCATACTTTCCCTTGAAATATATATACTAGTTACTTATATAAAATACATGAAAATATACGGATTTTCGTGATTAATATATAAATATGTCTTGATAATGCTATGAATCTGATTTGCCTGTTAACCTGATTTTGACATTGACCATATTTTCTTGTGACTCGGATATTGATTAGATGATAGACATATATATGTATTAATCTTGATATGATCGGTTCATCATATTTCGGTTTGATTTGCATGTACTATAACTTAAAATATTGGGTTATGGGAGAACTTAAGGGTAGAAAAATATTGTATCGTAAAAAATTTAGGATAGATTGCAAAACCGAAATAAGGGCCCATCCGCGAGGCGTCCGATAGTACTGAGCCATCATCTCTTATTTAGTCTATGTTGATGGGACGACCGATTACTCAGTATCGGTATCTGCTTGAGTGCTTAGCGGCACGACTAGTTCAGCACCAGTATCTTGGCCGGGTCCCACGTGTGCACGAATACTTTCACGATACGAGTCTATTTCTGCACTATTTAGTTCAAAATTGAAACAAATTAAGATATTAATTTAAACTTGATATGCATGTGTCTCCATACTTGATCATTTAATGTTTTCCATACATGCATACGTTTATATACATCCATATTTTACTTGTTAGTTTATATTATGCATTCCCTATTTTTTATTGTTTTCCTTACCGGGTTTGACCATGAGCTCCCTCACACGCTCAGATACTGAAGATGTGAGCGAGAATCCATTATTGCACGACCCATACTTTCTGGAACAAGCCGAGCAGTAGTAGATTCCTAGACCTCCATTTTTGTTTTTTTTTTTTTTTTTTGGGTTTAGTATGTATCTTCATGACCCAAGTTACCTATGCACAGTCTAGAGAAAAATTATGATCAACCATATTAATCATATAACGCACTATCTTTTCTTGAAAGTTATAAAAGTATTTATTATACTCCTAGCTACATACAACGAAGCCCTAGTTACTTTCAACCTACCAATACGAAAATTCAGATTGGAACTTTCATCTCATTTCCTCTTCAAAACTAGATTCCGTCTCATACAAAGGTCAGAAACATGTCTATCATTCTTGAGCACCATACATCCTGTAATATCATTCTTGAGCACCATACATCCTGTAATATCATTCTTGAGCACCATACATCCTGTAAGAGTTTCAAGATGAACCTTCCATGCCAATGATATGTGATACGTCTTTCTTACCCATCCTCACCGAACTAAAGTCCCCACTGCGATATGACAAGAATATGTCCCTACTTGGAGTGGCATGATGTGGATGCTCCTGAATTTATAATCCAATCTGAATCATTCTTTATCCTCTTCACTAGACCAAAGTTCCCTCTACGGTATCATATAAACATGTCCTAGTTTGGACTAGCAAGATGGTGTAGTTATGAATCCATGATATTTAGACAACTCTTTAAAGAAAACTATGACGTCCTCAATAATTGTCATCTCCCCGATCTCTGGCTTTCCTTCTCCATTTGTCTTCTAAAACTTCTTTGTTGTTGTCTACCTACAATCTCTTGCATAATGACTCTTATTGTGGCATTTGAAACACTCCACATATTTTATTGACCACAATTTCCCCTTGGACTTCTACATATAACTACTTCCATTGCTTAACAATCTCCACCATCTATCAGAAACCAGAGCCTCTCCTTTTGATGATCGCAAACTCCATTGCCTTACTTCTTAATCAAGAAGATAACTTGTTACCAAGCTCATTATAACTTTCCTATTAGATGCTAAGTATACCCAACGACATCACAAGCATTTTCCAACTATCCAGAAGAATTCAACAACAACAATGCTTGTAACTCTTCATCCAAAGTAATCTCCATAGATATTAGCTAGTTAATGATGTTCTTAGCCACGTTCAAGTGCACTACAATGGAACTGTCATCCCTTTAGTTCAAGTTTACAAAATTCTGAATAAGGAACACCTTGTTCATTAAAGTTTTTTGCTCGGAGAGACTCCCCATAGTATTTTGTAGTTTGTGTGTGCTAGTTTCATTGTAGACATGTGGTGGAATAGCAAATCACCTAACCACTCTTTGATATACCTCACAACCTTTCGATCCAACCTCTTCCTTGCTTTGTCGGACATCTTCTCTGGCTTGGTAGAATCTCCCTTGGACGGTGCAAGAAAATCTTTGTAAAACAACAAATCTTGTATCCAAGACTTCCAAATAGTTTAGTATTACCAATAACAGTAATTATGAGTGTTGTGTATTTTTCACCTTCTTTAGCCAACAAATGGCTATGATACCAGTTTGTAGGAATTTGACACATAGGAATTTGACATACTTATTCGATAACAGACTATGTGAAAACAGTAGAGTAAAATTAAATCCAAACAATTATCACTGCAGATGAAAAAATAATAATATAATACACTAGGCTTTATGTGAAAAATCCTAAAGTAAAAACCTAAATGATTCTCTCAGTTTCTCACACCATGCTCAATAATATGTACAACTACCAAGAGTGCAAATTATGAGAAGAGATCAACAACTCTTATCGATCCCAAACTGATAAAACCCAAACGATAAATGTCCTACCTCAATACCTATCCTCTCCTCAAGATCTGTCTTGCCCAATCCCTACTCTCTATAAATCAATGTCTTAGCATCTCAACAAAATCTTAGCAATATCCTCTCTCTTCCTCTCCTAAAGAATCCTACTTTGGAGATAGCTACACTTACTCTCTGATCTACTAAATAGATCTCTAACTCTAGAACTTAAACACTCTCAGAAAATTTAATCAAAATATGTAATTAATGGTTGGAAATTAATCATACAATGACTTGGTGCCTCAAATCGGAACACTGGTGCCTAAGAGGTAAATCCAACTATCAGGAGTTAGGGGAACCAGTACCTCATATAGAAATGCAAATTTGCTCTATGGAAAATCTCTGGGACATTAGCGTCAACAACGATGACTATACAATAAAACAAACACTACTTGGGCATTCGTGTCCTCACCGGTACCTCTGTTTGTACTTCGAAATAGTGGATTTTGGACTTCTTTTGGGACCAGTTTTTAGGCTGGAATCACATACCAAGTAGCACAAGCAAGATTAGTCCTCCTCTAAGACATTGTATAACATCATAGTAAAGCCTACTACTCATGGTATCTATCAATGATGTGTGGCTGCATCAGATTCAGTATCATTTTGTATTGGGGGGCTCATCATATGAGTGTAGGTAGGCAGAGTTTATGGTTTTCTCCTTTTTCCTATTTTATGAGCATGTTCTCTGCTATCTGGTTCTATTATTAGTAAGAGAGTGTATATTGTATCCACTTGAAAGAGTTTTGCTTCCTACTTCAATTATCTAAGAATTTTAACAATCATATATCCTGCTAGTAAGTTGCAGATAGGCCAAATTCTTCATCAATTTTATGTGTCCACTCTAGATTCAATTAAATAACCATGACCATGAGTTGGTGAATTAAAACATATGAATCAAAGTTTGGCCTCATACTTCAGACTCGTTTTAATTGCTTAATTGCCGACATTGAGATGTTTAAGGCTTGTTAGGTTTATATAAGGAGGTTGAGATTCTGTGTCAAAAAAACCACCAAAGTAAACTCTTAAGGATATGGTAAGAATTGAGAGAGATCATTTTACATCCTAAAATTATTTAACATTTCTATTGAGATATTTCCTTTGTAGTTGTATTTTGGCTTAGAACGCACACAACAGAAATACATAAACTTTCTCACGAATTCCCTCTTTCTAATTTGCCTTATGAGAAACATTTGGCACTTGACAGAAAATTCGTCATCTTTCTCCGCCACCGTCACTGTAACTCTTCGTGAACGATAATTTCTCACTCCTTCCATGGATTATCTATTTAAGATAACAGAGTATTATCCTTTTCATTTTAATAAAACTTAATGGTTTACAATGAAGCATCGTAAACATCAAACAGGCCAAGACATTACTATGGTACACAATAAATTAACCTATATGGTAAACTATATGGTCTACAAGGAAGCATCATCATGCTCTATGAATAACGAAAGGATCTAAATATAATAACACCATCCATTTCCAGCAGCTGAACCAACAGCCAGCGTCATGGTGGCATTAATCAGCTATCTAAATACTGGCTGGATTAACAGACAGGTTAACAATGTACAATGATGACTAAATTTTCACAATCCTTCGAGTGTTCATATCTTCAGCATCAATAAAAAGTATACACAACATTAATACTAGTGGAACCTTATCACATCTGCCCATAAAATGGTCTACATACAAAAGCTTCTGCAGCTAAAAATGTACATAGCAGCAATTTTAGTGTAAAAAAACCAACCAGAACTCTGGAACCGCAGATTGAGAGGAAACATCATATCAACAAAAACAATAAATCAGTGTAACTACGATAGACTGTCATGGTTATGATCGTTGACCAGCTGAAATTCAAACATTAAGAAATATAATTAGAAAAATGTCGCTGCAGAGAAAAAGAGAGCAAGGGAAAGCACCAGTCACAGAGACAGGGTTTCTGCCAACTGAGGTATTTGGACTCCAGGTCTGGACGCCCATCCTCTACGGTTCCTATAGGCCTCAACTGCTTGTAATCTAATTCTTTCTTTTGAAGCATCCATGGAAGCCTTCGATGCCTTCAAGCAATATACACCATACTTTAAAATAATATCACATCCTCGTATTAATTGGAAACAAATTAAAGCAACAAACCAATGAAAAAAAGAAATGAAAAGAAAAAACCCAAGTAAAAACAACAAAAACAAAGGGAAAAATACCTTAGGGAAAGACAATTTAGGGGGAGCTTCAACAATGTCGCCAAATTTAATTTGTTCTCGGCCAGGAAAGTTGCGAATATCATCTGTCTTCCCTTTCTTTTGATTCTTCTTCTTCTTTGATTCAAAATATCTATAACATCCGAAAACAAAATTGCAAAAATTATTTATGTAAATTGAAAGGCCATGATAAGCTTGAGTCCAAAAGATACTTGGTGGACATTGATGAAGAAAAGAGTTTCCATCAAATATATCGATATAATTAAGAACATGTATAATGGAATAGTAGCCAATATCAGAACATGTGGTGGTTTAACAAGTAATTTTTCTATCACAATTGGATTACATCAAGAATCTGCATTGAGCCCATTCTTATTTGCTATAATGATAGATGAGCTTATTAGAACTATTCGGAATGAGATATCTTGGTGTATGATATTTGCTGATGATATTGTCTTAGTTGATGAGACAAGAGTATGAGTAAATGCCAAGTTAAAATTATGAAGGCACACATTAGAATCTAGAGGTTTTAGATTAAGTAGGTCTAAAACAGAGTATATGAAGTGCAAATTTAGTAAACGACAGACCATAAACTATAATGCTGTAAAACTGGATGGGCAAGAGATACAAATGAGCAGTCAGTTTAGGTATTTGGGTTCTATTATTCAGAATGATGGAGAAATCGATAATAATATTAACTATAGGATACAAGCTGGTTAGTTGAAATGGAGTAGGGCAACGGGAGTTTTATGCGATCGTAACATTCTGTTAAGATTGAAGGAAAAAATTTATAGGACTGCCATTGGGTCAGCTTTATTATATGGCACGGAATGTTGGGCTACAAAGAAACGTCATTCACAGAAGATAAGTGTAATAGAGATGCGCATACTCCGCTGGATATGCGGCAACACTAGGAGAGATAAAGTGAGAAATGAAGATATTCCTGTTAAAATAGGTGTAGCTCCCGTCGATAAGAATATGCGAGAGAATCGCTTACGATAGTTTAGTCATGTGCAACATAGGCCTACAAACACCAGTTCGATGAGGGGAGTTTATCAATGTATGATAAGTTAAAAGAACGAAAAGAAAACCAAAGAAAATATGGTTGGAGGTGATACGAAAAGATATGGATTCTAGATGTTTAAATGAGGAGATATTACTTGATAGAAATGAATGGAGAAGAACTATCAAAGTGACCGATCCAGCGTGATTCTTTTTTTGGTTCATGTAGCCTACCCTAAATACTTGGGATAAAAGGCATAGTTGTTGTTGTTAAATTGAAAGGCCATAAATTGATGAAAAGACGAAATTCTACATGTCTCAAACATGGACAATTATAGCATAAGTTGTGCCCGCACCGTACATACCATAGTAACCATACACGTGTAGGACATAGACGCTTGTTGGAGACTCCTTAAACACATGCCCAACACCTCTTAGCAATTTCCATAATGTTTACAAAACGTTTCAAGTTAAAACGCTACATAGAAATTTCATGTACACATACAATTTCACATGCACATTATTGTGTACTCTACAAGTTTGGTTTATACGTTTAGATTCTTTTATACATCAAAGGCTATTCATTTTAGCAGGTTGTATAAAAAGGCCATTTGTTTTAGCAGGACAACCTTGAGAACTAGTGGATGAAAAAACAATGAGGATCTCTTGATTATTCATTTCAAGATCATACTATTAATATATTTTATTTGCAGCCACATCCCCTTACCCCTACAATTTAAATATTTTAGGTCTCGTACTCAGTGCCCTGTATCTATGCTTCATAGTACTAGACTCTGGAAGGTTGAAGTTTTTCATGCCAAATATTGTATATATAGTTTCCTTAGAAAAGAAAAAACTGAGGTGAGACAATCAGATTATAAAGAAGTAAAAGTTACATCAAACAGGGTCAAGAGTTCACACATTTGCCTAAGATCCACTTGTGTTCTTAGGACATAAAAGAGAAGTACCTCTTCTGAGGAGAATAGATCCTAGGATCTTTCAAAACCAATATGTTAACTTTCAGTTAACAATAGATAAAACATAAGGAATATAAATATTAGAATTATGGGTGTGAATATAATTTAATTTATGAATATAAATATTAGAATTATGGTGAAACTTGTTAGAAATTTAGAATTGATACTGAGATATAAAATATTTTTACATTCTCCTTTTAGAATTTTTTTAATTCATTTTTCAATTTATAAAATTTATTATATTTAGTTTTATATTTGTTTTATTAAATAAATAGAAAATTGTGTAACCAATATTATGTGCTATGTTATATATGCAATATAACCTAATAGAGACAAAACGTTAACTTACTGTTATCACTATTTTAAACATTACTTAGATGTTCCAATACTTGATTCAATGCTTGTCTGATACTCCTTATGATGTATCCTAGACCTATCAAAGATGCATCATATATGTACCCAAGACTCAAAGAGTCATACCCATACTACATAAATGTCCGATGGATATCCCGATACTTGTTAGATACTCCTCTTGACGTATCGAAAGATATATCAGATATGTACCAGAAACTAAAAGTGAAAAGGAGCATGTTTTGAATGATGAAGTCAAATTCTATTTTATTTGGAGGTGTATTTCATTTATACAGTAATTCAAACTTTATAATGAATATGATTGAACAAATATTTATTAATTTAGACAACTTGAAAATCTTTCATATATTCAATATATTGAACATTACACATGTTCAAATATTTATTATAGAATGAATCCACAACCGCACCACGTATCCATACCTCAAGTAATTAGGATTTGCCTCATTTACATACCATATCCTACAATGCCTATATATGTGCATACGTATTTATGTATTTATAATTATATTTATATATAAGTTTTGTCGTATCTATGTATTTATGTATCAGTTTCTAATGTTCCTACAGTGAACCCAACCTATTATAGTCCAAACCTGACCTTGTTTCAACTAGACCTATCGCGGTTGAAGTCAGATTTGAGACTAAACCGGATCCAGAACTGAACTGAACCAGATCAAACCATCTAAAAACAAGCGGACAAAGGGCATATGCTAATTTCGGCACCCATTATGAGTCTGATTCAAGCTAGATTCGAGCTATTAAGAAATTTGTATATTTCCTAAATTTTGTATGTGAATACTTGAAAATTTTGAGTTAATTCTCCATGGAATTCATATTTTATGGTCAACACATCAATACCAATAGAGATCCAAAACAAATTGAGCGTGATATATATGATGTAATCCTATATTATCACAGTTTTAATAATCCATATGGATATAAAGATTGGAAGAGCATCTTAAATATTTCTTCTATTATTTTCCTATATCATCTAGAAAAAGGCCTATACGCTCGACTTAAGTTTGTTGAAGAACCTTTTCCTTAGTACATATACATGTATAAGACTTAAGTTTGTTGAAGAACCTTTTCCTTAGTACATATACATGTATAAATTTTATCCACTTTGCGAAGGCTTGGAAGTTCTTCGTGTTCGGTAAGTTCCACAACTTTCATATTATTCACTAAAAATTTTTGAAACCAAAATCAATACTCTAAATGTGAGGGATACAGACAACCTGCTCAATAGTGCTTCTCAACAAGCCCACATACTAATAATGTGTAATAATAATGATGACAAACCGAGAGTTGAGGACATCGATGTTGCTTCCAATAATTGAAGTGATATTATGAATAAGACAAAATCCAGAGAAAAGCTTATCACATATACAGAGCCTGAAATCCTTGTCGAACTTGACGACTACTGAATTGAATAAAGAAGTTCTTAATATGTCAGAGCTAGAATTTCTTGTTAAGTCACCATACTGCTAGAAGAAGTTCCTCATATTCTAAAGATAGAGCCCGGTAGAGATAAGATTAGATATTTAGTTAGATTTGATTTGATTAGGAATTTAGTTAAATCTTAGATTTTTAGATGTTTGTTTTTATCCTGTAATTTGCTATAAATATTTCTTGTAACTTTGATTTTATAGAGAAAGATAATTAATGAAAATTGATAGTGCTTTAAATGTTATGGTTTTGGTCACTTTACTTATCAATTTCCCATAAGAAATTTGTTAATAAACGGGGTCCACAATAAAGATGATGAAATTGAAGAAGAAATTTATAAACCTCAAGGAAATTTTAGTGATGTTGAGTACGACCTAATAAATATACCTTTACACATTGTTAGGTGCTTGCATATTATATCTAGAGACGAGAATTGGCGGAGGTCTAACGTATTTAACAGCTATATCACACACAACGGTGACAGTTATAAAGTCATGATAAATGAAGGAAGTTGTGTGAATATCATTTCTAAATCAGCTATTGATAGGAAGAGCCTCAAAGCTGAAGCACAGCCCCAACCGTAAAATATCACTTGGGTTGATAAAAGTTTTCATGCTATTATTCAGCATTGTTTTATACCTATTCAATTTTCGAGTTATAGTGGTCCTATTTGGTGTGATGTTCTAAACATGAATATTGTACATATTTTGTTCAGTAGATCATGATAATTTGACCTACATATTAAGAATTATGGAAAGTCTAACACTTATATATTTATGCTTAATGGATAAAAATTGTGTTAACTCCACCCAAGTCCATCAAAAAATAAAAATAAGGTTAATAACTCTAACACAAGATACATTGCTCTATTTTGTGCATAAGAACCATAAACCTATTGAGTCTAAATCCATATTTCATGTAGACTTCAGATCCTATAGTTAACAAGCCTAAACCACTTTTAAATTCACTTGCACCCCTTCTGCATAGTTTGCTAGGCAAATTATATTTAGCAATGATGCTTACAAATCTATTGCAGATATATATGATAAAGTGCAGGTTGTTCCAGCTGGATCCATACTGATTAGGCTTCAACCTGCGAGGTTTTCTTTAGGGAACGTGGAGGTACTTCACATTTTGCATACAACATTGTACTGATTAGGGTCCAAATTTGTATTCCGTATTTAACTCAAACGGTTTATCGAAATGAGTTTGAAATCCATTTATAAGTCAAATCAGCATATCGTAACGTATCGCATATCGTAAGATACGTATCGCATATCGTAAGATACATATCGCATATCGTAGGATACGCTTACCGTATCGTAAGATACTTAACTCAATAATATCGCAGATATAAACGTATATATTTTCTTGTATATCATATCGTAGGATACGTATTACATATCGTAAGATATTGACAACTATGTATTTCAACCTCAAAACATCATATGGTAATCAGTTATATTAGATCTTCCAAGTATGCAAAAAATACCTAACCTAACTAGTTAGCTTAAACCTAAAGACTTACATACATGATGAAGAGATAGAATTACAACTCGATTAGTACTACCGTGCGATGACTGCAAGATGAAGTCAGTAACTACAATATATGTATTAATTTTATCTGTCATTTGAAAGGTTGGGCATTCAGTGGGTTTATGTCTCAATGTATTTGAGAAGATTCTAGAAATGTTATTTATAAGCTTAACACAAATTGCTAAAAGAGGAATCTCTTTAGGTTGTAACTTGTTTCAAATAAATTTATGTGATTAATGTAGGTATGATATATATATCCGTTATCAAAGAAGACGTCCGATATGAATATCTAATATTTAGTAAATATCACGATATATCACTAGATATATGATATCTGTAATAGAATTTTGTTGATGAATATATCATCGGTATCTAACACTTAAAACTCTCATTAGGGGCAGGATAGAATCAAGGAAGAGAGGAAAATTGGGCAGAGGGAATCAAGAAAGCGGTTTTATTTGGTCAATAACGTATCTTCTTTTTTGTTTAATTTGGTTTAAGCCCTTTAGGCATTTTGATCCTCAAAAGGGACAAGGGGCTTATACCAAATAAAAAGATAATCAAATTCAAATTAGGGTTCTAAACAAAGGTTTCACTGAATTTTATTAAGGGGAATAATAGATGAATGAATGTTACATAGTCGCCGAATTCCATTATATCATTGCAAACCCAATGTGAAGCCTGAATCGCCTGAAACACTATAGATACATTGGTATAGCAGAAACATGCAGACCTCCAGTAGTATTACAGGGTTTTCAAAGTTAAATGCCAACGCTGATCATATCTTCTCCTTTCTCAAAAGGATGAGTTAAATGTTTTCAATAGAATTTGGACTTTGAGCAATGTTGGCCAACTAAAATATAGCTAGTAGGACTGTAACAATGTGCAATTATCAACCATGAAGAAGCATGCAAGTAACTTAATACAGAAAATTTTAGACAATGAAGATGCCAGAATGTTTCAAAAAGAATAAATAAAAATTACCATAACATAAGTATATTGAGGAAATAGTATGCTTACTCCTTTTTGCGTTCTTTTCTCCTTGAGTGAACAGCAGCTTGATCTAAAGTTTGAAATCGAAGGTCCTCAATTGTCTTCTTATTTCGTTTTCTTTTTCTTGCCACTGAATTTGTACCTGCATCACTCTCCTCTAACTTTGTGCATGATGTTTTTCCAACATTATCTTCCTTTTCTAACTTGAACTCAACAAAAGTATGTGCATCTTTTAGATTTGCTTTCTGCAATCACAATTCGAGCACTTCACATAAGGAGTGACAAAATACTTTTTCGTGAAAAGATAATGTCAACTGTGATGGTATATTTCAACATGAGATTCTAGCAAGTAATCTTGTTAGGATAAATAAATAAATAAATGCACTAGCAATAATCTAGGATTCCGAAGTATATATAACTGAGCAGTAGCCAATTACTCAATTACATAAAACTACCAAAAATAATAACTATAATAATAACAATAATAAAAGAAAAAGTGAAAAAAAAAAAAAAACAAGAAGAAGAACCTTTTCATCAGCAGCATCGGCTCTCTTTCGCTTCTCGTTTGCTGTATTCTCCAAAGAACCTAATTTCCCAAAAATGGATTGAAAGAGATGCATTTACTTCCGTTGATGATAAATAACAAAATTAATATTAAAAACTAAAGAAATGGAGGGAATTAAAGGGTAGGGAAAGGACCTTGTTTCTTGAGTTGCATGATTTTACGGAGCTTGGAGGGGACGGCATCCAGCACTTTCGGATTCGGAGGGGGAGGCAGGCGCGACGCACCGCCGTGGGCGGCCAGGAAGTTCTTCTCTCGCCGCCTGCGCCCTTTGCCGCCCATCGATCGGAAAATTAGCCGCCGCTTTCTTCAAACTTTTAGGCTTCAGTAGACAAGGAAGCCCTAGCGGGCCTGCGACTTTGGTCTCAACGACTCAAGCCGGGGAACGGAGTTTCTAAAGAGGCACACTATGTTTCTTAGTGAGCCCACTTAAAAACCTCATTCTTATTACAAGTTTGCCATTGAACTTTTTAGACTAGAATATCCATATTTTCAATCTCTCTTCTCTTCTCTTCTCAAACTGCAATTCAGTTCACCAAAAAAAAAAAAATTCTAAAACCCAAAACTATTCTATCAAATCTTTCTATATATTAAATTATCTCACAAATTAAATTCAAAAATTAACTTTATTAGGTCTCTGCTTCTCAAAAACCCTAAAAATAGTACAGATTGATAAAAGTTATGAATCCAAAAAAATTCATAATTCGGACTGACAGTCCGGATAGTTTCTCTACTGTCCGGAGTGACAGTTCAGACAGTTTCTCCATTGTCCGAACTGTTAATCCAGCTAGTGGTTTGCCTGTCTGGGCTATATACAGCAAGGCAAGAGAAATTATGTTCGGGCTAACAGTCCGTATGGGTTACACCATGTCCGAACTGTAAGCCCGAATAGTGGATTTCACAATCCGGAGTGTACATCCCGAACAGTATTAATTCCGTCTCTGAACATGTTGTTGACATCACAGCGGCTTTATGAACCTGCCGTTTCCTTCCTCT
>JAYEPQ010000007.1:18641572-18651572 GCA_036321105.1 Dracaena cambodiana
TTTTCTTGAAGATTGAGGAGACATAAATATTGATGAATTACAATAATCAATATTTGTAGACTTGATAAAGTAAGTATAGTTGGCGAGATTAACTAGTCAAATCAATTAGAAAAAAAACAACCTATGGAAGAATAAGTGTAAAAAAAATTATAAAAAGATCTTAGAAGGCTGAGAATTTTGTCGAATTAGTCAAGTAGAAAGTAGATGATAATTAGTCAAGTAGAAAGTAGATGATAAGAAATTGATAATGAACTATAAATAAAAAAAATATTTTATTAAAACAGAATATGACATTATATCTTGTTACTCAAATTAAATTTATCTTTCCAAATGATTGTCCTATTCCATTACTTTTGTTGATCATTCCCATTTGACATTTTGTATCTTATATCTGAATATTATCATAATATGATTCATGTCTTGATCCCTTATATATCACAAGTTTTATTGAGTCGGCGAGACAATTGTAAGGAGATATTCTCTGGCACCAGCAATTGCAGTCACTTAATAAGATCGTTTTATGTGATTCAATTTTATAACTAGTCATGAATTCATTTCTTATCATGTGTCCATACCATTCATAGTTTTGTTACATCAATATTATAATAGCTCAGATTTATTTTCATTTTTAGAGTCGATTGCAACATGTAATAGGACTTTGGGAATAAACTCTATAAAAATATTTATTATATGTATCTTACACATTACTTAATCAGAATGGCGTGGCACTCCAAATTATTAGCAGCTATTCCTGATTAAATTTTATCTTGTTTTTGTATTCCTTCACCCAAATAAAACTTTAAGAATAAATTGGGAATCCTGACTGTCCATTATCATTCCTATCAAAAACGAAAGTCGTTCATGATGTATTCTATATATCATAATCGAGAAAGCGTTTAGGTAGAAGTACAAAATAGTGAACCTATCAAAAGTAGACTTGAGATCAAGCTTAAAATATGAGAAGTGATATGTAAGAATCATTAACCGATGGAAGAAGTTTTGAAGGATAAAATAACATTATTAGTTTTTATTTTAAGGGATATACAATCACCAAGATATTCAGTTTGGGAGTTTGAGAAGGATATCAGGATAAAACACCAATACTTTTCTCATGATCAAATACACTAATTAAATTTTGAGAACGAAATTTTTTTTATTAGGTGGGTAGGATGTAATATCTCAAAATTCGAGCTACTTGTATTGCTCTCTTGAGATCAATCGTGCCGAATAAGTCCATTGAAGTCAATTTTAGACACCGAAATAATTTTAGCTGAATGTAACTTTAAATCCACAAATCCAAATTACATTCGATCTTCGCTATTATTAGTTTTGTAATATTTAGGATTTTTGGAGATTTTTCTTACAGACCGAAAAATACTTCCAAAATTGTTAATTTAATAATATTAAAATCATCCTTCTAATTACTTCGAAATTTCGGTTCATTTATTCCGGACATCGAAACAACAAACGGATAATTTTGTAGTGTTCCCCTCGTTGAGTACTACGTCCTACATAAATTTGGTAGTATTTGAAAAATATTTACCCGAGCCGTAAATAATAAAATATTAAATAAATTAGAAATTACTTTGTACACACCCTATTTCTAAAACAAATTTCTATGGGCACACCCTAAAAAGAGTGTCAGTTTGGACTGTAAAATGGGGAATTGGTGGTGGCAAGCTAAATAGCTTGCTGTCAAATGGATTTAGCTTGCTGTCAAATGGGGAATTGAAGGTGGCTTAGGTGGCGAATGGAGGTGCAAGTTTGGAGTTAAATTACAAAATTATCCATGAATTATTTTCCTTCTCTTATCACTTTCTTCTTCTTCTTCTATCTTTCGGCCAAACCAACCAGGAGAGAGAAAAAAAAAGAGAGAAGGAAAAAAAAAAAGAGAAAGAAAATGAAAAAATCAAACCGAACCGAGGATTCGAACCGAATATTCGAGATCGAGCCGAAGTAAGTAACACTACTATTTTTCGTTTCTTTATTTAATTTAAATTTGTATACATAAATTATCTTCTAAAAATGCTTGGTTCCGTTTCTTTATTTAATTTAAATTTATGAACATAAATTATCTTGTAAAATGCTTAGATTATATTTTGGACTATTAATTGATATTGAGAACTGAACTATATTAGTGGGTCAAATTTAACATATATAGATATTGTTATATTTACTTATTTTTAATTTAAAAAAAAAAAAAATTTACGTACGCCCAAAATCATGCAAACATTGCACGCAAATAATAATTTTGCATGCAAACCGTGGTCCATCATTCATTGTATACAAGAAGAAGAAAAAAAAAAGAAAAGGAAAAAAAATAATGGGCCAACCCTTGGGCCTTCACTGCATACAAGAAAAAAAAAAAGAAAATGAAAAAAAAAACATCATGGGCTAAGCTGTTGGGCCTTTCCTGCATCCAAGGAAAGGAAAAAAAAAAAAATTCAGTACATGGATTTCACTTAAATAATTTACATTTGCAAATTTCACTATTATACAGTACATGGGTTGAGTGCAAGGATATTTGTTTAGTTATATAAAAAGTTAATATGAGTTAATATCAATCTGTTATTATAATAATATGGTGAGTTAAATAAATGACTTGTCTATAATTTATAGTGTATATCCATTATTATTAAAGGGGAGTTGCAATATCATATATTTATTGTCTAATAATATATTAACTCTTAATGTCCTATGTAGATAATATGGGCTATTTTGGACTATAGTATGGGCTTTATAAATTATGATATTGTATTTTATTAACAGAAATACACACGACGACATAATCATTCGTTAATATTATAAATGGTGACATTTGTATTCATGATCAAAATTTTGACATACAAGATACACGATGAGCCTGATCATTAATGTAAACATGATAATAAGTTTCTTGTACTCTAATTACATGACATGAAATATCTTTGTGATACGTGTACATGATTTTGAATCCTGATTCCTGAATTATTGTTTCTCATGATAAGGTCATGTACACTGTTTGACTTGATAAGCCACGTGTTTTCATTAATTCATGTATATCATGCATTATTGACATGGAAATTGGAAAAACTACATGATGGATAAGAACTGTATTGTACAAGAATCATGTTAGCCAACTTCTTGATTGAGGTGCTGAGCACTTTTACTGTAGCAGTACTGGGTGGTACTGAGCCACTATCTGATACATGAGTCACTATAAGAGTAATGTCCGTTACTGTTTCACAATACGGGGTTTGACTTGAGCACCTAGCGGTGTGTCATGATTCAGCGCCATGGGTTTGAGGCCGGGTCCCGGGTATGCATGGGCACTTGTACAATACAGAAACTATGTGCTATCATATCCATTATTTAGTTTTAAATGCTAACAAAGATTTGACTTAGACTTGACATCTTTACAAGATATTCATCTTTACGTGATATTTACATATTATTTGCAAATGACATATACAATCTTCCTGTTATATTTTTCATTATTCACGTGACTGTTCAACACTATCACGATTTAATTTCATTTTATCTGTTTATTAAGAGATATTCCCAATTAAAGCATTTTATTTATTTGCATAATTTTATCTTTAGTACTGTAATAGTACATATATATTTTCCTTATGTTACTTGCTGGGTTTAATCCCATGGATTTCGATCCTAGGTTTAGAGGATTAAGAAGGAGAACTAACCCCGACTAAGGATCCGTACTTCATCGATCAGACTAAGCAATATTAAGTAGTGCAGTACTTTCCGAAGAATCTTATATATATTGTTCGTATTTCTTTTGTTTGGACACTGCTTTTCTCCTGTAATTCTTTTGTGTTCATATTTAAAACAGTATGCCATTTTATGTAATTAACTTTTGTTTAAATTAAAATCTTTTCAGTTTTAGATATGTTATTTATTGAATCTGATTGTGGCAGTAGTTACAGTTATTTCAAGATCCTGTGACTGTTGGGTAGTTTAGTGCAAGTAATAAGTAACGTCCTCCATTTTGAGAAGCAGCTGAAAATCGGAGGCGTTACATGTATATATGTGTGTGTGTGTGTATACATATATATATATATATATATATATATATATATATATATATAGAGAGAGAGAGAGAGAGAGAGAGAGAGACAGAGAGAGAGAGAGAGAGAGAGAGATACATATATATATTCATATACATATACATATACATATACATACATATATATATATATATATATATATATATATATATATATATATATATATATATATATATATATATATATATATATATATATATATATATATATATATATATATATATATATATATATATATATATATATATATATATATATATATATATATATATATATATATATATATATATATATATATATATATACTTACACATATATATATATATGTACATATATACTTACACATATATATATATATATGTACATACATACATATATATATATATATATATATATATATATATATATATATATATATATATATATATATATATATACACACACACACACACACACACACATATATAGGTACTCCCTTCACCACCGATGTATTTCCCATTTCCTCTCTCTCTCTCTCTCTCTCTATATATATATATATAACAATGCTCCACCTATCTAATGAGCGTGTGGGGGACTAATATTTCTTTGATTTATGTAATAATATAATTAAAATAGAATCTGAATGTACATAAAAAGTAAAAATTTTGAGTTATAATATTCAAATAATATATATTGCCATTGCAGGAAACTAGAAAATTAGGCTACTTGAAATTATAAAACAATACACATGAATATAAAATAAGAGGAAAGAGCGAAAATTGCATTTACTTTCTTCATAATTACGTGGTAAAGGAATTCGAAGTAGTAATTAAAATCATTAAGCATAGTCAATGGTTATCATAATAGTTAAACAATATTTCTAGATAATTATTAAGAAGGTTGAACAGTTGTCATGAATACAACAATTTTTATGCACATATGATTGAGGTCTATCATTCATCATAGAACTATACGGACCAAAAAAAAAAAAACAAAAAACAAAAATAAGTATTGTGGCTGCTATAGTAGTTGGTTCTCGGAACATAAATATGATTTCAAACACAAAAGGAATAATAATATTACAAAATAATATAAGTTTCTTTCAATTTCTTGAATTCTATCTACAAGCATGACTTAATTTTTCAAATATATAGATAATAATTTACATCCACGAACATCATTGTTATAGTACATCTTATAGTGCTGATTCCATGTAATAAGAGGATTTCATAATTAAATATATTTATGGTAATAAACATGGGAAGCAAACTACATAGTGTTTCGATAAGCTCATTTGACTTGTTCACATAATATGAGTTTGAAATAATAGAAAAAAAAAAGGAAAATAAATTTTCAAAGATGAGTTTTAAAGACAAGAGGATGAAAGAATTTTTTTTAATAAAAATTGGACTTAAATTACAATAAGTTTTTTATAAAAAAGAAAATGAAAGGTTTCACACAAAAGGAAAACTAATTTCAATAAATAATTGAATGAATTGAAATTATTATTTTTTTTTTAGTCTAAATAATTATACAGAAGTTATTGTAGGTGATCGGATTTATTAGGAAAGATTTCAAAAATTCAAACAAAAAATTAAATCTCATCAAATAAAATCTTGATTAGTTATGACTATTGTTGACTTTAAGGTTTATATAGTAAAAGATCAATTAATCTTGATGTTTTTTTGAATAAATATAATGTATACCAGGTATAAAATTAAAATCTCAAATTAATATAAATCTTAAAGGGAACAAAAGTGGAGATACTTTAAATTGGGTAGACTAATTTAAATAGAGATGAATATATAAAATAATAAATTATGGATACAGATGGATTCGGGGCATTACAAAACCATCTCGCAACTCATGTCACATTATCATACTCAATCAAAATCACTCCCTTGAAAAGAAATCACCAATTATTTAGTTGATCCCTACCTTAGAATCACTCGGATTCTGACACCTTCACAACTTCAAAGTGAATCCAATATGTACATCCAAAATGCTGAATAAATTTCTCACGGAATCACAAGCTAGTGCTCACTACACATTAGATAAAGCCGAAAGCTCGTCACGGGCCCCCCACGCTTCGATGCTCAGAGAAAAAACCAACCCACCCGTGAACTACATCAACTATTCTACGATTCCACTCCTCCGCAACCCTCCACCAAAAACCATCCCACCCTAAGCTTTTCTCACCTACTGACCTTAAGAGTCTCTCCCATCTTTATGTGAGGTCTTTAGAACGAGAGAGTGATCAGACTCCAAGTATCATGAGAAGCATCTGGTTTTGGTTGGTTGTCCTACTCCACCAATCGGCCCACTTTGCGGTGTCGAAGCTCGCGACACCGCCTCCGCTGCCGGTGCTGCCCATCCCCACTGCATCTCAGCTGAAATGGCAGCGGCGGGAGCTCATAATGTTCTTCCACTTCGGCATCAACACCTTCACAGATTCGGAGTGGGGGACGGGGAACGAGAACCCGGCTCTCTTCAACCCGACGGGGCTCAATGCCACGCAGTGGGTGGATGCCGCTGCGGATGCAGGGTTTTCGCTCGTCATACTCACGGCCAAGCACCACGATGGATTCTGCCTCTGGCCGTCAAGGTACACCCATCACTCTGTAGCTAGTAGTCCTTGGAAAGGGGGGAAGGGAGATGTCGTGCGGGAGTTTGCGGATGCTGCAAAGGCGAGAGGAATCGATATGGGGCTGTATCTCTCGCCATGGGATCGCCATGAGAAGACCTACGGGCTCGAGGTCGAGTACAATGAGCACTACTTGGGTCAGCTACAGGAGCTGCTCACTAGGTGAGTGTACGTAACTGATCATATTCCTTGGTAATTTTGGCGTTGAGTTGCAATATTATACACTGAGAATGTTCACTTAATAATTCATGCTAGATATGGGAAAGTTTACGAGATTTGGTTTGACGGAGCGAAAGGGAAAAATGCGAAGAACATGACATACTACTGGCAGGACTGGTTTTCGATGGTCAAGGAACTGCAATTTGATATCAATATATTCTCAGATGCCGGCCCCGATATTAGGTGGGTAGGAGACGAGGGAGGAGCTGCCGGCACCACTTGCTGGTCGACAATCAACCGCACGTTGGTTTCCATCGGAACCGATAAAGTCCAGTGAGTAGCGTCATAATTATATATGCACAATCTAATGTCAATTGCATTCAGTCAGTAGTTTTCGGTAACTGAACAGGATGAACACCTTGTAAAACTCAAATTCAGGTATCTGAACACCGGTGATCCAAGAGGAGTAGATTGGGTGCCACCGGAGTGCGATGTCTCGATACGGACAGGCTGGTTCTGGCATAAGAACCAGTCGGCAAAACCATTAAGCCAGTTGCTTGACATATACTACAGCTCCGTCGGACGAAACTGCGTTCTGCTCCTCAACGTGCCACCAAACAGCACGGGTATCCTGTCCGATGGAGATGTCAAACGACTGAAAGAATTTCATTCGGCGCTCAACACGATCTTCTCCAACGATTTGGCCAAAGGGAACACGGCCAAAGCCAGCAGTCAGAGGGGAGGCAAGGATGGGGGCTTCGCAGCAGCAAACGTACTGGACGACGACGAAAGCTCGTACTGGACTCCCGAAGGCCAAGGTGCAGGAAGCAGTTATTGGATTGAGCTGGCAAAGAGGAATCCTAACCAGAACTTCAACGTGGTGAGGATCCAGGAGGCGATCGGGATGGGTCAAAGAGTCCGGAGGTACGAGATATACGCAGATGGAAAGCTGGTGGCAAACGGGACAACGATCGGGTACAAACGGCTGCACCGGCTGGAGAAGGCAGTCGGAGCGAAGCGGGTGAGGATTCTCATCGTTGAATCACGGGGACTGCCATTGCTCTCAGCAGTGGGCCTGCACTACGATCCCTTTGCGGCAAAAGCCAGCTCAGAGTGGGGGACTAACAATAACAATAATAATGGGACTAAAGCCCACCTATCGTGATAACTTTCCGCCCACGATCATTCAAGCGTCCTCTCTGAAATTATTGAACGTCAGTTTCATGTTCTGCTCACTTCCCTAGAGCTGAAAGGGATTTGCTTCGTTTGTTTGTAAAAACGCTTCGTTTGTTTGCAGACACATTTCAACTAACGAGTGTGCCCAACTGTAAAGTCGGTGGCAAGTGTAAAGATGGTTGTTGTAATAAAAGAGAGGAATATGGAGCGAGCACGAATGTTCACACATGCAATTGCCGCGCAAGCCAGCGGGAGAATGTTCCCTGCCGCTCCTTTTCAATGGATGATGTCTCTGCATGTGATGGTGTATAAATTATAAGTAGAATATGGTTCATGCTGGACTTCTTGTTGTTGCTCCTAGAAGATAGGGGCTACTGGGTTGAGGTTGGGATAGGAGCAGCCGAGGGCAGCGAGGGTAGCAACTGACGGTGGCAAGGGCATCAAAGAAGCGATAGGGTTAGGGCTTTGGAGGCGGAGTTGAGAGGACAAGGAGAAGGAGTTGATTTCTTTTTTTCTTTTTTTTTTTGGATCGCTTCAGAAAGAAAGAGGGGGATCAATTAAGAGAGAGAGAGAGAGAGAGGATAATTGTCACCGTATAATATCGTTACTGAATGTCTGCCTTTCGTGACAACGATAATTGTCACCGTATACAATACGTGACAAGTAAATATTGTCACTATAAAGTGCCTACTGTGACATTATTCATTCACTAAAATGCTCCTTTCGTGACAATAGTAGTGGTTACCGTATACATTATGTGACGATTTACTATTGTCACAAAAATATACATGTTATGTGATACCCTCTTCTGTGAGAAACTTTATTGTTACGAAAGATAAATAGTGACATGCTATATATGTCGTCACTAAAAATATATTTTGTGACAATTGTTGTTGTCACTAACTACTCCTTTTAGTGACAATTTTTGTCGTCACGATATATTTTTTTAGTGACAATAATATAAAATTGTCATTAAATAAGAGATTTACTCACAATAAATTATCACTTTACTATTTACTATATAGTATATATGGTGCTCACGAGTAAAATGTGGTGCGCATTTAGAATTTCTCTCAAAAGGGATATCCAATATTTAATTTAAAAATAAACCAAATTATATAACATTCATATCATTACAAAAACCCCTTAATGACAATTATATAGATAATTATCACAAATATTAAAATGTAAATTGAATTTGTGACAACTATTTATTTTCGTAACTAAAAAATTAGAATTTTTTAGTGACAAAGTTTATTTGTTGTTGCAAAATACACTCTTTTAGTGATAATTTTTACATTTCTCACAAAAAATTCTCAAATGAAGCACAAATTTGTGACAATTAAAATCTAACGTCACTAAAAACAAATATTTAGTTACAATTCTTAGTACGTGGTCACTAAAAAATTAGGATTACGTGACTAATAATTATCTTCGTCACAAAAAATCCTTAATTTTAGTGAAAAAATTTATTTGTTTTCACAAAATACTCTAGTTTAGTGGCGAATAATTATCTTTGTCACCAAAATTCCTAAATTTTAGTGACATAATTTATTTGTTGTCACAAAATGCTCTAGTTTAGTGACGAATAATTATCTTCGTCACAAAAAATCCTAAATTTTAGTGACATAATTTATTTGTTATCACAAAATACTGTAGTTTAGTGACAATATTTACTTTCGTCACAAAAAAATCGTCATTAAAGATCTTTTTTGTGATAACAAATATTTAGCGTCGCCAAAAACAGATATTTAGTGACGAGATTTAATACGTTATCACTCAAAACTAGGATTATGTGACGAATATTTATCATCGTCACAAAAAATCCATTTTTCGTGACAAGTTTTATTTATTGTCACAAAATACCCTTCTTTAGTGACAATATTTATAGTTGTCACGAATTTTTAGTCACGAATTCCCTATTTTCTTGTAGTGGTGCTATTTTGAAATCAAAAGGAAAATCACAATCAGTTGATAA